>JBAMJR010000490.1:0-85672 GCA_038501785.1 Myoxocephalus aenaeus | reverse complement strand
GTTAGGATATACGGAAGAAAACCACGTGGTGTGATCCCTCAGCTAATATCTTTTGTTCTGAAGCCGCCAGAGACTTGAACGTCGCACTTGTCAATACTAACTAGTGGATTACCGATCGATTGGTAGGAACCTCGACATTGTGGGACCTCGGGAAGGCCCTTTTCTGACATGTGCGTCAAAAGCGTGATGATCCCTCGCAATGTGTTGGCCTTGGCGTCAGAGCTTGACCCTGCGTGTGCTTTGACATCACGGCTAGACTCTTTATGTGGTCTTTGACAGCACGGCTAGACTCTCTGCGTGTGCTTTGACATCAGGGCTATACTCTTTATGTGGTCTTTGACAGCACGGCTAGGACTCTCTGCGTGTGCTTTGACATCACGGCTAGACTCTTTATGTGTGCTTTGACATCAGGGCTATACTCTTTATGTGGTCTTTGACAGCACGGCTAGACTCTCTGCGTGTGCTTTGACATCACGGCTAGACTCTTTATGTGTTCTATGACAGACGGCTAGACTCCTTTGGCTGCCCCCGCTGGCCGCCCGGCGTTACTGCACGCTCGAGCCAGCATAAACTGGTTACTTGCATCCATAGTTTCCCCCCCCCCCCCCCCCCCCCAGGTTAGGCTATGACCTGGTTAGGGGGTAGGATTACGGAAGAAAACCACGTGGTGTGATCCCTCAGCTAATATCTTTTGTTCTGAAGCCGCCAGAGACTTGAACGTCGCACTTGTCAATACTAACTAGTGGATTACCGATCGATTGGTAGGAACCTCGACATTGTGGGACCTCGGGAAGGCCCTTTTCTGACATGTGCGTCAAAAGCGTGATGATCCCTCGCAATGTGTTGGCCTTGGCGTCAGAGCTTGACCCTGCGTGTGCTTTGACATCAGGGCTATACTCTTTATGTGGTCTTTGACAGCACGGCTAGACTCTCTGCGTGTGCTTTGACATCAGGGCTATACTCTTTATGTGGTCTTTGACAGCACGGCTAGACTCTCTGCGTGTGCTTTGACATCACGGCTAGGACTCTCTGCGTGTGCTTTGACATCACGGCTAGACTCTCTGCGTGTGCTTTGACATCACGGCTAGACTCTTTATGTGTGCTTTGACATCAGGGCTATACTCTTTATGTGGTCTTTGACAGCACGGCTAGACTCTCTGCATGTGCTTTGACATCACGGCTAGACTCTTTATGTGTTCTTTGACAGCACGGCTAGACTCTTTATGTGGTCTTTGACAGCACGGCTAGACTCTCTGCGTGTGCTTTGACATCACGGCTAGACTCTCTATGTGTGCTTTGACATCACGGCTAGACTCTTTATGTGTGCTTTGACATCACGGCTAGACTCTCTATGTGTGCTTTGACATCAGGGCTATACTCTGTATGTGGTCTTTGACAGCACGGCTAGACTCTCTGCGTGTGCTTTGACATCACGGCTAGACTCTCTATGTGTGCTTTGACATCACGGCTAGACTCTTTATGTGTGCTTTGACATCACGGCTAGACTCTCTATGTGTGCTTTGACATCACGGCTAGACTCTCTATGTGTGCTTTGACATCACGGCTAGACTCTTTATGTGTGCTTTGACATCACGGCTAGACTCTCTATGTGTGCTTTGACATCAGGGCTATACTCTGTATGTGGTCTTTGACAGCACGGCTAGACTCTCTGCGTGTGCTTTGACATCACGGGCTAGACTCTCTATGTGTGCTTTGACATCACGGCTAGACTCTTTATGTGTGCTTTGACATCACGGCTAGACTCTCTATGTGTGCTTTGACATCAGGGCTATACTCTTTATGTGGTCCTTGACAGCACGGCTAGACTCTCTGCGTGTGCTTTGACATCACGGCTAGACTCTTTATGTGTGCTTTGACAGCACGGCTAGACTCTCTGCGTGTGCTTTGACATCAGGGCTATACTCTTTATGTGTGCTTTGACATCACGGCTAGACTCTCTATGTGTGCTTTGACATCACGGGCTAGACTCTTTATGTGGTCTTTGACAGCACGGCTAGACTCTCTGCGTGTGCTTTTGACATCACGGCTAGACTCTTTATGTGTGCTTTGACATCACGGCTAGACTCTTTATGTGGTCTTTGACAGCACGGCTAGACTCTTTATGTGGTCTTGACATCACGGCTAGACTCTTTATGTGGTCTTTGACAGCACGGCTAGACCTCTCTGCGTGTGCTTTGACAGCACGGCTAGACTCTCTGCGTGTGCTTTGACATCAGGGCTATACTCTTTATGTGGTCTTTGACAGCACGGCTAGACTCTCTGCGTGTGCTTTGACATCACGGCTAGACTCTTTATGTGTTCTATGACAGCACGGCTAGACTCCTTTGGCTGCCCCCGCTGGCCGCCGGCGTTACTGCACGCTCGAGCCAGCATAAACTGGTTAACTTGCATCCATAGTTTCCCAGGTTCGGCTATACTAGGGGGTAGGATTACGAAGAAAACCACGTGGTGTGATCCCAAAAACTAGAGGATGGTGGACAACCGAGGATGCTCTACTAGGGCCACTTGGTTTTTAACTAGCTAGCATGCTGCTACCGGAAGTTAGCTTTCTATAGGGTCTACAGACTTGTCCTTTTGGAATCCTCTTCAAGGCTTCCAGGACAATGATCCCATCAAGTTTCAAGCACTTAAAATCTTTCCCTGAGGAGATATGAGCCTTTGAAGGAGTGAAATTGGTGTTTTGGGGGGGGTCTTCAAACCACTCCCACGCAGAGATGCTAAGGGCTACAGAGTCACAACCAACATGGTTGGATCCCATTTGGCAGTGGCTACAACGTCAAAAAGAAAGCTAAGCTCTGACATGTTCAGAGCAAAAAAAGCTCTGATCAGCTCAGACTATTCAGGTGGTCTCAGGTTTGTTAGGCCTGACACCCTCTTTAAATCCTGGATTTCATACAGCCAATTAAGCCTTGTGGATGTTTTTAAGGGGATTTCACCCAATGACCTCATTGTAGGCCCTCTACTGAGTGTCTGTGAGAAAAATGGGAGAAAACAAATGAATATTTAGGAGTTTATTGCCATTTTTGCACTTGTCAAAAAAGATCAAAAGAAAACTACATTAGGGTCTGGTTAGGGCCCTTAACTTGCAGCTTTTGACCCCATATTTCAGGGTATGCATGTTGAGAAGCCCCTCTTGGTTTAGGAAAAGGATCCAGATCTCTAAGTGGTTTTAAAGTAATTAATTTGAATTAAAAGACTGCTTTGTGAGGAGAATGTGTTGGCCTTGGCGTCAGAGCTTGACCCTGCGTGTGCTTGGACATCAGCGCTAGACTCTTTATCCCTTATGCTACTCCAACTGTTATAACAGTAACACATGTGGATATACTTGTATCTTTGTAATTATACATCATATGTGACCTTAGGTACAACAGTTTCAACGATTAGCTTCTGTACAACCTGTTTCCTCATAATAAGTGTACAAAATGACATGTTACGATACCAGGTAAGTATTACATCACACAGTGTCTATTAGAATAAAACTTATTAGTCAAAATTGAACATGTTTCTGTCCCTCTCTCAAAGAAAAGTGCACTCAATAATACATCACAACATAATAAACAGTGGATATTAATATTGGTATTCAAGCCTTCACATTTTCCATCCTTTTATTTCTTTAACCCTCTGGGAGGGGGACTTGAGGTGAGACGTGCATCCCCAGGTGGTTGGGTTTAGTAGAAACCCACTGGTAGTGGTATATTAATTGATTGTGAGTTCAAATCAAATACCTTGAGGTGAGACAGCTAAGTAGTCATCCTCAATACAGGTTTACAATAAAGGACTTGAGATGACGTCATAAATGGTATGTAAACTAAACAATAATATAAAGCTACAACAATGGGTTGTATCAGTTCATAACTCTATGTGTGTGTGTTACTTAAATAGAGTGGAAATCTCTAAACAAACACAACAGCACACCTATGTTATAAATGTTTTCATAAAGAATTGTATTTTTGGTGACTTCCCATCAGGCCCCAGAGTAATACTGCACCTCTTTAGAAAGATTAAGACCTAAATCATCAGAATCTGCAATAATAATCACAATAAACACAAGCAATGACATTTTCACAAGCCTTTCCAGTCCAAAAATCATGTTTTTCGGTTCAGAAATAAAGAAATGAGCCATTTGTTTCATAAATCTTCGTTGCACCATAATGAAAGACCACTTGAAATGACCGTCTGCTTCCGCCTGTGTCATTTGACGAGCTTTCAGATGCGTTTGTGGAACGAGGAAACCGTAGGACCTCAAAACACGGAGAAAGAAATCTATGAGGTATAGCTGTTGCTTTCTCGCAGCTCGCGACGTCAATACTTTACACACAGTGATCCCACTACTACTGGAAGATGCGCACAGTCTCAATGGTTACATACGTGGTACTCTTTTCGAAATCCGTCGTTGTTAGACCCTCTGCGTGTGCTTTGACATCAGGGCTAGACTCTTTATATGTTCTTGGGAATGGCTGCGTAACCGCACGCGTGCGCCCCGTCACGACTTGTCCCTGCCGTCTTACTCTATAGGACCAGGGGTCCGGTTCCCTAAATCGAGCGAATAATGTGTTTTAACTCCGGGGGTGGGCTTAAGTTTGGGGGCCCGGGGTCGGGAGGTGAGCAAGGTTGGATGGGGTTTGAAGTCGCAAGATTGTTGCCGTCTTTTTTCCACCGACTCAATTTAGCTGTACTTTTAACGTTATTAAAAGGGTTAGGGGGTTAGGGTTAGGGTTAGGATTACGGAAGAAAACCACGTGGTGTGATCCCTCAGCTAATATCTTTTGTTCTGAAGCCGCCAGAGACTTGAACGTCGCACTTGTCAATACTAACTAGTGGATTACCGATCGATTGGTAGGAACCTCGACATTGTGGGACCTCGGGAAGGCCCTTTTCTGACATGTGCGTCAAAAGCGTGATGATCCCTCGCAATGTGTTGGCCTTGGCGTCAGAGCTTGACCCTGCGTGTGCTTTGACATCACGGCTAGACTCTTTATGTGGTCTTTGACAGCACGGCTAGACTCTCTGCGTGTGCTTTGACATCAGGGCTATACTCTTTATGTGGTCTTTGACAGCACGGCTAGACTCTCTGCGTGTGCTTTGACATCACGGCTAGACTCTTTATGTGTGCTTTGACATCAGGGCTATACTCTTTATGTGGTCTTTGACAGCACGGCTAGACTCTCTGCGTGTGCTTTGACATCACGGCTAGACTCTTTATGTGTTCTATGACAGCACGGCTAGACTCCTTTGGCTGCCCCCGCTGGCCGCCGGCGTTACTGCACGCTCGAGCCAGCATAAACTGGTTAACTTGCATCCATAGTTTCCCAGGTTAGGCTATACCTGGTTAGGGGGTAGGATTACGGAAGAAAACCACGTGGTGTGATCCCTCAGCTAATATCTTTTGTTCTGAAGCCGCCAGAGACTTGAACGTCGCACTTGTCAATACTAACTAGTGGATTACCGATCGATTGGTAGGAACCTCGACATTGTGGGACCTCGGGAAGGCCCTTTTCTGACATGTGCGTCAAAAGCGTGATGATCCCTCGCAATGTGTTGGCCTTGGCGTCAGAGCTTGACCCTGCGTGTGCTTTGACATCAGGGCTATACTCTTTATGTGGTCTTTGACAGCACGGCTAGACTCTCTGCGTGTGCTTTGACATCAGGGCTATACTCTTTATGTGGTCTTTGACAGCACGGCTAGACTCTCTGCGTGTGCTTTGACATCACGGCTAGACTCTCTGCGTGTGCTTTGACATCACGGCTAGACTCTCTGCGTGTGCTTTGACATCACGGCTAGACTCTTTATGTGTGCTTTGACATCAGGGCTATACTCTTTATGTGGTCTTTGACAGCACGGCTAGACTCTCTGCATGTGCTTTGACATCACGGCTAGACTCTTTATGTGTTCTTTGACAGCACGGCTAGACTCTTTATGTGGTCTTTGACAGCACGGCTAGACTCTCTGCGTGTGCTTTGACATCACGGCTAGACTCTCTATGTGTGCTTTGACATCACGGCTAGACTCTTTATGTGTGCTTTGACATCACGGCTAGACTCTCTATGTGTGCTTTGACATCAGGGCTATACTCTGTATGTGGTCTTTGACAGCACGGCTAGACTCTCTGCGTGTGCTTTGACATCACGGCTAGACTCTCTATGTGTGCTTTGACATCACGGCTAGACTCTTTATGTGTGCTTTGACATCACGGCTAGACTCTCTATGTGTGCTTTGACATCACGGCTAGACTCTCTATGTGTGCTTTGACATCACGGCTAGACTCTTTATGTGTGCTTTGACATCACGGCTAGACTCTCTATGTGTGCTTTGACATCAGGGCTATACTCTGTATGTGGTCTTTGACAGCACGGCTAGACTCTCTGCGTGTGCTTTGACATCACGGCTAGACTCTCTATGTGTGCTTTGACATCACGGCTAGACTCTTTATGTGTGCTTTGACATCACGGCTAGACTCTCTATGTGTGCTTTGACATCAGGGCTATACTCTTTATGTGGTCCTTGACAGCACGGCTAGACTCTCTGCGTGTGCTTTGACATCACGGCTAGACTCTTTATGTGTGCTTTGACAGCACGGCTAGACTCTCTGCGTGTGCTTTGACATCAGGGCTATACTCTTTATGTGTGCTTTGACATCACGGCTAGACTCTCTATGTGTGCTTTGACATCACGGCTAGACTCTTTATGTGGTCTTTGACAGCACGGCTAGACTCTCTGCGTGTGCTTTGACATCACGGCTAGACTCTTTATGTGTGCTTTGACATCACGGCTAGACTCTTTATGTGGTCTTTGACAGCACGGCTAGACTCTTTATGTGGTCTTTGACATCACGGCTAGACTCTTTATGTGGTCTTTGACAGCACGGCTAGACTCTCTGCGTGTGCTTTGACAGCACGGCTAGACTCTCTGCGTGTGCTTTGACATCAGGGCTATACTCTTTATGTGGTCTTTGACAGCACGGCTAGACTCTCTGCGTGTGCTTTGACATCACGGCTAGACTCTTTATGTGTTCTATGACAGCACGGCTAGACTCCTTTGGCTGCCCCCGCTGGCCGCCGGCGTTACTGCACGCTCGAGCCAGCATAAACTGGTTAACTTGCATCCATAGTTTCCCAGGTTCGGCTATACTAGGGGGTAGGATTACGGAAGAAAACCACGTGGTGTGATCCCAAAACTAGAGGATGGTGGACAACCGAGGATGCTCTACTAGGGCCACTTGGTTTTAACTAGCTAGCATGCTGCTACCGGAAGTTAGCTTTCTATAGGGTCTACAGACTTGTCCTTTTGGAATCCTCTTCAAGGCTTCCAGGACAATGATCCCATCAAGTTTCAAGCACTTAAAATCTTTCCCTGAGGAGATATGAGCCTTTGAAGGAGTGAAATTGGTGTTTTGGGGGGGTCTTCAAACCACTCCCACGCAGAGATGCTAAGGGCTACAGAGTCACAACCAACATGGTTGGATCCCATTTGGCAGTGGCTACAACGTCAAAAAGAAAGCTAAGCTCTGACATGTTCAGAGCAAAAAAAGCTCTGATCAGCTCAGACTATTCAGGTGGTCTCAGGTTTGTTAGGCCTGACACCCTCTTTAAATCCTGGATTTCATACAGCCAATTAAGCCTTGTGGATGTTTTTAAGGGGATTTCACCCAATGACCTCATTGTAGGCCCTCTACTGAGTGTCTGTGAGAAAAATGGGAGAAAACAAATGAATATTTAGGAGTTTATTGCCATTTTTGCACTTGTCAAAAAAGATCAAAAGAAAACTACATTAGGGTCTGGTTAGGGCCCTTAACTTGCAGCTTTTGACCCCATATTTCAGGGTATGCATGTTGAGAAGCCCCTCTTGGTTTAGGAAAAGGATCCAGATCTCTAAGTGGTTTTAAAGTAATTAATTTGAATTAAAAGACTGCTTTGTGAGGAGAATGTGTTGGCCTTGGCGTCAGAGCTTGACCCTGCGTGTGCTTGGACATCAGCGCTAGACTCTTTATCCCTTATGCTACTCCAACTGTTATAACAGTAACACATGTGGATATACTTGTATCTTTGTAATTATACATCATATGTGACCTTAGGTACAACAGTTTCAACGATTAGCTTCTGTACAACCTGTTTCCTCATAATAAGTGTACAAAATGACATGTTACGATACCAGGTAAGTATTACATCACACAGTGTCTATTAGAATAAAACTTATTAGTCAAAATTGAACATGTTTCTGTCCCTCTCTCAAAGAAAAGTGCACTCAATAATACATCACAACATAATAAACAGTGGATATTAATATTGGTATTCAAGCCTTCACATTTTCCATCCTTTTATTTCTTTAACCCTCTGGGAGGGGGACTTGAGGTGAGACGTGCATCCCCAGGTGGTTGGGTTTAGTAGAAACCCACTGGTAGTGGTATATTAATTGATTGTGAGTTCAAATCAAATACCTTGAGGTGAGACAGCTAAGTAGTCATCCTCAATACAGGTTTACAATAAAGGACTTGAGATGACGTCATAAATGGTATGTAAACTAAACAATAATATAAAGCTACAACAATGGGTTGTATCAGTTCATAACTCTATGTGTGTGTGTTACTTAAATAGAGTGGAAATCTCTAAACAAACACAACAGCACACCTATGTTATAAATGTTTTCATAAAGAATTGTATTTTTGGTGACTTCCCATCAGGCCCCAGAGTAATACTGCACCTCTTTAGAAAGATTAAGACCTAAATCATCAGAATCTGCAATAATAATCACAATAAACACAAGCAATGACATTTTCACAAGCCTTTCCAGTCCAAAAATCATGTTTTTCGGTTCAGAAATAAAGAAATGAGCCATTTGTTTCATAAATCTTCGTTGCACCATAATGAAAGACCACTTGAAATGACCGTCTGCTTCCGCCTGTGTCATTTGACGAGCTTTCAGATGCGTTTGTGGAACGAGGAAACCGTAGGACCTCAAAACACGGAGAAAGAAATCTATGAGGTATAGCTGTTGCTTTCTCGCAGCTCGCGACGTCAATACTTTACACACAGTGATCCCACTACTACTGGAAGATGCGCACAGTCTCAATGGTTACATACGTGGTACTCTTTTCGAAATCCGTCGTTGTTAGACCCTCTGCGTGTGCTTTGACATCAGGGCTAGACTCTTTATATGTTCTTGGGAATGGCTGCGTAACCGCACGCGTGCGCCCCGTCACGACTTGTCCCTGCCGTCTTACTCTATAGGACCAGGGGTCCGGTTCCCTAAATCGAGCGAATAATGTGTTTTAACTCCGGGGGTGGGCTTAAGTTTGGGGGCCCGGGGTCGGGAGGTGAGCAAGGTTGGATGGGGTTTGAAGTCGCAAGATTGTTGCCGTCTTTTTTCCACCGACTCAATTTAGCTGTACTTTTAACGTTATTAAAAGGGTTAGGGGGTTAGGGTTAGGGTTAGGATTACGGAAGAAAACCACGTGGTGTGATCCCTCAGCTAATATCTTTTGTTCTGAAGCCGCCAGAGACTTGAACGTCGCACTTGTCAATACTAACTAGTGGATTACCGATCGATTGGTAGGAACCTCGACATTGTGGGACCTCGGGAAGGCCCTTTTCTGACATGTGCGTCAAAAGCGTGATGATCCCTCGCAATGTGTTGGCCTTGGCGTCAGAGCTTGACCCTGCGTGTGCTTTGACATCACGGCTAGACTCTTTATGTGGTCTTTGACAGCACGGCTAGACTCTCTGCGTGTGCTTTGACATCAGGGCTATACTCTTTATGTGGTCTTTGACAGCACGGCTAGACTCTCTGCGTGTGCTTTGACATCACGGCTAGACTCTTTATGTGTGCTTTGACATCAGGGCTATACTCTTTATGTGGTCTTTGACAGCACGGCTAGACTCTCTGCGTGTGCTTTGACATCACGGCTAGACTCTTTATGTGTTCTATGACAGCACGGCTAGACTCCTTTGGCTGCCCCCGCTGGCCGCCGGCGTTACTGCACGCTCGAGCCAGCATAAACTGGTTAACTTGCATCCATAGTTTCCCAGGTTAGGCTATACCTGGTTAGGGGGTAGGATTACGGAAGAAAACCACGTGGTGTGATCCCTCAGCTAATATCTTTTGTTCTGAAGCCGCCAGAGACTTGAACGTCGCACTTGTCAATACTAACTAGTGGATTACCGATCGATTGGTAGGAACCTCGACATTGTGGGACCTCGGGAAGGCCCTTTTCTGACATGTGCGTCAAAAGCGTGATGATCCCTCGCAATGTGTTGGCCTTGGCGTCAGAGCTTGACCCTGCGTGTGCTTTGACATCAGGGCTATACTCTTTATGTGGTCTTTGACAGCACGGCTAGACTCTCTGCGTGTGCTTTGACATCAGGGCTATACTCTTTATGTGGTCTTTGACAGCACGGCTAGACTCTCTGCGTGTGCTTTGACATCACGGCTAGACTCTCTGCGTGTGCTTTGACATCACGGCTAGACTCTCTGCGTGTGCTTTGACATCACGGCTAGACTCTTTATGTGTGCTTTGACATCAGGGCTATACTCTTTATGTGGTCTTTGACAGCACGGCTAGACTCTCTGCATGTGCTTTGACATCACGGCTAGACTCTTTATGTGTTCTTTGACAGCACGGCTAGACTCTTTATGTGGTCTTTGACAGCACGGCTAGACTCTCTGCGTGTGCTTTGACATCACGGCTAGACTCTCTATGTGTGCTTTGACATCACGGCTAGACTCTTTATGTGTGCTTTGACATCACGGCTAGACTCTCTATGTGTGCTTTGACATCAGGGCTATACTCTGTATGTGGTCTTTGACAGCACGGCTAGACTCTCTGCGTGTGCTTTGACATCACGGCTAGACTCTCTATGTGTGCTTTGACATCACGGCTAGACTCTTTATGTGTGCTTTGACATCACGGCTAGACTCTCTATGTGTGCTTTGACATCACGGCTAGACTCTCTATGTGTGCTTTGACATCACGGCTAGACTCTTTATGTGTGCTTTGACATCACGGCTAGACTCTCTATGTGTGCTTTGACATCAGGGCTATACTCTGTATGTGGTCTTTGACAGCACGGCTAGACTCTCTGCGTGTGCTTTGACATCACGGCTAGACTCTCTATGTGTGCTTTGACATCACGGCTAGACTCTTTATGTGTGCTTTGACATCACGGCTAGACTCTCTATGTGTGCTTTGACATCAGGGCTATACTCTTTATGTGGTCCTTGACAGCACGGCTAGACTCTCTGCGTGTGCTTTGACATCACGGCTAGACTCTTTATGTGTGCTTTGACAGCACGGCTAGACTCTCTGCGTGTGCTTTGACATCAGGGCTATACTCTTTATGTGTGCTTTGACATCACGGCTAGACTCTCTATGTGTGCTTTGACATCACGGCTAGACTCTTTATGTGGTCTTTGACAGCACGGCTAGACTCTCTGCGTGTGCTTTGACATCACGGCTAGACTCTTTATGTGTGCTTTGACATCACGGCTAGACTCTTTATGTGGTCTTTGACAGCACGGCTAGACTCTTTATGTGGTCTTTGACATCACGGCTAGACTCTTTATGTGGTCTTTGACAGCACGGCTAGACTCTCTGCGTGTGCTTTGACAGCACGGCTAGACTCTCTGCGTGTGCTTTGACATCAGGGCTATACTCTTTATGTGGTCTTTGACAGCACGGCTAGACTCTCTGCGTGTGCTTTGACATCACGGCTAGACTCTTTATGTGTTCTATGACAGCACGGCTAGACTCCTTTGGCTGCCCCCGCTGGCCGCCGGCGTTACTGCACGCTCGAGCCAGCATAAACTGGTTAACTTGCATCCATAGTTTCCCAGGTTCGGCTATACTAGGGGGTAGGATTACGGAAGAAAACCACGTGGTGTGATCCCAAAACTAGAGGATGGTGGACAACCGAGGATGCTCTACTAGGGCCACTTGGTTTTAACTAGCTAGCATGCTGCTACCGGAAGTTAGCTTTCTATAGGGTCTACAGACTTGTCCTTTTGGAATCCTCTTCAAGGCTTCCAGGACAATGATCCCATCAAGTTTCAAGCACTTAAAATCTTTCCCTGAGGAGATATGAGCCTTTGAAGGAGTGAAATTGGTGTTTTGGGGGGGTCTTCAAACCACTCCCACGCAGAGATGCTAAGGGCTACAGAGTCACAACCAACATGGTTGGATCCCATTTGGCAGTGGCTACAACGTCAAAAAGAAAGCTAAGCTCTGACATGTTCAGAGCAAAAAAAGCTCTGATCAGCTCAGACTATTCAGGTGGTCTCAGGTTTGTTAGGCCTGACACCCTCTTTAAATCCTGGATTTCATACAGCCAATTAAGCCTTGTGGATGTTTTTAAGGGGATTTCACCCAATGACCTCATTGTAGGCCCTCTACTGAGTGTCTGTGAGAAAAATGGGAGAAAACAAATGAATATTTAGGAGTTTATTGCCATTTTTGCACTTGTCAAAAAAGATCAAAAGAAAACTACATTAGGGTCTGGTTAGGGCCCTTAACTTGCAGCTTTTGACCCCATATTTCAGGGTATGCATGTTGAGAAGCCCCTCTTGGTTTAGGAAAAGGATCCAGATCTCTAAGTGGTTTTAAAGTAATTAATTTGAATTAAAAGACTGCTTTGTGAGGAGAATGTGTTGGCCTTGGCGTCAGAGCTTGACCCTGCGTGTGCTTGGACATCAGCGCTAGACTCTTTATCCCTTATGCTACTCCAACTGTTATAACAGTAACACATGTGGATATACTTGTATCTTTGTAATTATACATCATATGTGACCTTAGGTACAACAGTTTCAACGATTAGCTTCTGTACAACCTGTTTCCTCATAATAAGTGTACAAAATGACATGTTACGATACCAGGTAAGTATTACATCACACAGTGTCTATTAGAATAAAACTTATTAGTCAAAATTGAACATGTTTCTGTCCCTCTCTCAAAGAAAAGTGCACTCAATAATACATCACAACATAATAAACAGTGGATATTAATATTGGTATTCAAGCCTTCACATTTTCCATCCTTTTATTTCTTTAACCCTCTGGGAGGGGGACTTGAGGTGAGACGTGCATCCCCAGGTGGTTGGGTTTAGTAGAAACCCACTGGTAGTGGTATATTAATTGATTGTGAGTTCAAATCAAATACCTTGAGGTGAGACAGCTAAGTAGTCATCCTCAATACAGGTTTACAATAAAGGACTTGAGATGACGTCATAAATGGTATGTAAACTAAACAATAATATAAAGCTACAACAATGGGTTGTATCAGTTCATAACTCTATGTGTGTGTGTTACTTAAATAGAGTGGAAATCTCTAAACAAACACAACAGCACACCTATGTTATAAATGTTTTCATAAAGAATTGTATTTTTGGTGACTTCCCATCAGGCCCCAGAGTAATACTGCACCTCTTTAGAAAGATTAAGACCTAAATCATCAGAATCTGCAATAATAATCACAATAAACACAAGCAATGACATTTTCACAAGCCTTTCCAGTCCAAAAATCATGTTTTTCGGTTCAGAAATAAAGAAATGAGCCATTTGTTTCATAAATCTTCGTTGCACCATAATGAAAGACCACTTGAAATGACCGTCTGCTTCCGCCTGTGTCATTTGACGAGCTTTCAGATGCGTTTGTGGAACGAGGAAACCGTAGGACCTCAAAACACGGAGAAAGAAATCTATGAGGTATAGCTGTTGCTTTCTCGCAGCTCGCGACGTCAATACTTTACACACAGTGATCCCACTACTACTGGAAGATGCGCACAGTCTCAATGGTTACATACGTGGTACTCTTTTCGAAATCCGTCGTTGTTAGACCCTCTGCGTGTGCTTTGACATCAGGGCTAGACTCTTTATATGTTCTTGGGAATGGCTGCGTAACCGCACGCGTGCGCCCCGTCACGACTTGTCCCTGCCGTCTTACTCTATAGGACCAGGGGTCCGGTTCCCTAAATCGAGCGAATAATGTGTTTTAACTCCGGGGGTGGGCTTAAGTTTGGGGGCCCGGGGTCGGGAGGTGAGCAAGGTTGGATGGGGTTTGAAGTCGCAAGATTGTTGCCGTCTTTTTTCCACCGACTCAATTTAGCTGTACTTTTAACGTTATTAAAAGGGTTAGGGGGTTAGGGTTAGGGTTAGGATTACGGAAGAAAACCACGTGGTGTGATCCCTCAGCTAATATCTTTTGTTCTGAAGCCGCCAGAGACTTGAACGTCGCACTTGTCAATACTAACTAGTGGATTACCGATCGATTGGTAGGAACCTCGACATTGTGGGACCTCGGGAAGGCCCTTTTCTGACATGTGCGTCAAAAGCGTGATGATCCCTCGCAATGTGTTGGCCTTGGCGTCAGAGCTTGACCCTGCGTGTGCTTTGACATCACGGCTAGACTCTTTATGTGGTCTTTGACAGCACGGCTAGACTCTCTGCGTGTGCTTTGACATCAGGGCTATACTCTTTATGTGGTCTTTGACAGCACGGCTAGACTCTCTGCGTGTGCTTTGACATCACGGCTAGACTCTTTATGTGTGCTTTGACATCAGGGCTATACTCTTTATGTGGTCTTTGACAGCACGGCTAGACTCTCTGCGTGTGCTTTGACATCACGGCTAGACTCTTTATGTGTTCTATGACAGCACGGCTAGACTCCTTTGGCTGCCCCCGCTGGCCGCCGGCGTTACTGCACGCTCGAGCCAGCATAAACTGGTTAACTTGCATCCATAGTTTCCCAGGTTAGGCTATACCTGGTTAGGGGGTAGGATTACGGAAGAAAACCACGTGGTGTGATCCCTCAGCTAATATCTTTTGTTCTGAAGCCGCCAGAGACTTGAACGTCGCACTTGTCAATACTAACTAGTGGATTACCGATCGATTGGTAGGAACCTCGACATTGTGGGACCTCGGGAAGGCCCTTTTCTGACATGTGCGTCAAAAGCGTGATGATCCCTCGCAATGTGTTGGCCTTGGCGTCAGAGCTTGACCCTGCGTGTGCTTTGACATCAGGGCTATACTCTTTATGTGGTCTTTGACAGCACGGCTAGACTCTCTGCGTGTGCTTTGACATCAGGGCTATACTCTTTATGTGGTCTTTGACAGCACGGCTAGACTCTCTGCGTGTGCTTTGACATCACGGCTAGACTCTCTGCGTGTGCTTTGACATCACGGCTAGACTCTCTGCGTGTGCTTTGACATCACGGCTAGACTCTTTATGTGTGCTTTGACATCAGGGCTATACTCTTTATGTGGTCTTTGACAGCACGGCTAGACTCTCTGCATGTGCTTTGACATCACGGCTAGACTCTTTATGTGTTCTTTGACAGCACGGCTAGACTCTTTATGTGGTCTTTGACAGCACGGCTAGACTCTCTGCGTGTGCTTTGACATCACGGCTAGACTCTCTATGTGTGCTTTGACATCACGGCTAGACTCTTTATGTGTGCTTTGACATCACGGCTAGACTCTCTATGTGTGCTTTGACATCAGGGCTATACTCTGTATGTGGTCTTTGACAGCACGGCTAGACTCTCTGCGTGTGCTTTGACATCACGGCTAGACTCTCTATGTGTGCTTTGACATCACGGCTAGACTCTTTATGTGTGCTTTGACATCACGGCTAGACTCTCTATGTGTGCTTTGACATCACGGCTAGACTCTCTATGTGTGCTTTGACATCACGGCTAGACTCTTTATGTGTGCTTTGACATCACGGCTAGACTCTCTATGTGTGCTTTGACATCAGGGCTATACTCTGTATGTGGTCTTTGACAGCACGGCTAGACTCTCTGCGTGTGCTTTGACATCACGGCTAGACTCTCTATGTGTGCTTTGACATCACGGCTAGACTCTTTATGTGTGCTTTGACATCACGGCTAGACTCTCTATGTGTGCTTTGACATCAGGGCTATACTCTTTATGTGGTCCTTGACAGCACGGCTAGACTCTCTGCGTGTGCTTTGACATCACGGCTAGACTCTTTATGTGTGCTTTGACAGCACGGCTAGACTCTCTGCGTGTGCTTTGACATCAGGGCTATACTCTTTATGTGTGCTTTGACATCACGGCTAGACTCTCTATGTGTGCTTTGACATCACGGCTAGACTCTTTATGTGGTCTTTGACAGCACGGCTAGACTCTCTGCGTGTGCTTTGACATCACGGCTAGACTCTTTATGTGTGCTTTGACATCACGGCTAGACTCTTTATGTGGTCTTTGACAGCACGGCTAGACTCTTTATGTGGTCTTTGACATCACGGCTAGACTCTTTATGTGGTCTTTGACAGCACGGCTAGACTCTCTGCGTGTGCTTTGACAGCACGGCTAGACTCTCTGCGTGTGCTTTGACATCAGGGCTATACTCTTTATGTGGTCTTTGACAGCACGGCTAGACTCTCTGCGTGTGCTTTGACATCACGGCTAGACTCTTTATGTGTTCTATGACAGCACGGCTAGACTCCTTTGGCTGCCCCCGCTGGCCGCCGGCGTTACTGCACGCTCGAGCCAGCATAAACTGGTTAACTTGCATCCATAGTTTCCCAGGTTCGGCTATACTAGGGGGTAGGATTACGGAAGAAAACCACGTGGTGTGATCCCAAAACTAGAGGATGGTGGACAACCGAGGATGCTCTACTAGGGCCACTTGGTTTTAACTAGCTAGCATGCTGCTACCGGAAGTTAGCTTTCTATAGGGTCTACAGACTTGTCCTTTTGGAATCCTCTTCAAGGCTTCCAGGACAATGATCCCATCAAGTTTCAAGCACTTAAAATCTTTCCCTGAGGAGATATGAGCCTTTGAAGGAGTGAAATTGGTGTTTTGGGGGGGTCTTCAAACCACTCCCACGCAGAGATGCTAAGGGCTACAGAGTCACAACCAACATGGTTGGATCCCATTTGGCAGTGGCTACAACGTCAAAAAGAAAGCTAAGCTCTGACATGTTCAGAGCAAAAAAAGCTCTGATCAGCTCAGACTATTCAGGTGGTCTCAGGTTTGTTAGGCCTGACACCCTCTTTAAATCCTGGATTTCATACAGCCAATTAAGCCTTGTGGATGTTTTTAAGGGGATTTCACCCAATGACCTCATTGTAGGCCCTCTACTGAGTGTCTGTGAGAAAAATGGGAGAAAACAAATGAATATTTAGGAGTTTATTGCCATTTTTGCACTTGTCAAAAAAGATCAAAAGAAAACTACATTAGGGTCTGGTTAGGGCCCTTAACTTGCAGCTTTTGACCCCATATTTCAGGGTATGCATGTTGAGAAGCCCCTCTTGGTTTAGGAAAAGGATCCAGATCTCTAAGTGGTTTTAAAGTAATTAATTTGAATTAAAAGACTGCTTTGTGAGGAGAATGTGTTGGCCTTGGCGTCAGAGCTTGACCCTGCGTGTGCTTGGACATCAGCGCTAGACTCTTTATCCCTTATGCTACTCCAACTGTTATAACAGTAACACATGTGGATATACTTGTATCTTTGTAATTATACATCATATGTGACCTTAGGTACAACAGTTTCAACGATTAGCTTCTGTACAACCTGTTTCCTCATAATAAGTGTACAAAATGACATGTTACGATACCAGGTAAGTATTACATCACACAGTGTCTATTAGAATAAAACTTATTAGTCAAAATTGAACATGTTTCTGTCCCTCTCTCAAAGAAAAGTGCACTCAATAATACATCACAACATAATAAACAGTGGATATTAATATTGGTATTCAAGCCTTCACATTTTCCATCCTTTTATTTCTTTAACCCTCTGGGAGGGGGACTTGAGGTGAGACGTGCATCCCCAGGTGGTTGGGTTTAGTAGAAACCCACTGGTAGTGGTATATTAATTGATTGTGAGTTCAAATCAAATACCTTGAGGTGAGACAGCTAAGTAGTCATCCTCAATACAGGTTTACAATAAAGGACTTGAGATGACGTCATAAATGGTATGTAAACTAAACAATAATATAAAGCTACAACAATGGGTTGTATCAGTTCATAACTCTATGTGTGTGTGTTACTTAAATAGAGTGGAAATCTCTAAACAAACACAACAGCACACCTATGTTATAAATGTTTTCATAAAGAATTGTATTTTTGGTGACTTCCCATCAGGCCCCAGAGTAATACTGCACCTCTTTAGAAAGATTAAGACCTAAATCATCAGAATCTGCAATAATAATCACAATAAACACAAGCAATGACATTTTCACAAGCCTTTCCAGTCCAAAAATCATGTTTTTCGGTTCAGAAATAAAGAAATGAGCCATTTGTTTCATAAATCTTCGTTGCACCATAATGAAAGACCACTTGAAATGACCGTCTGCTTCCGCCTGTGTCATTTGACGAGCTTTCAGATGCGTTTGTGGAACGAGGAAACCGTAGGACCTCAAAACACGGAGAAAGAAATCTATGAGGTATAGCTGTTGCTTTCTCGCAGCTCGCGACGTCAATACTTTACACACAGTGATCCCACTACTACTGGAAGATGCGCACAGTCTCAATGGTTACATACGTGGTACTCTTTTCGAAATCCGTCGTTGTTAGACCCTCTGCGTGTGCTTTGACATCAGGGCTAGACTCTTTATATGTTCTTGGGAATGGCTGCGTAACCGCACGCGTGCGCCCCGTCACGACTTGTCCCTGCCGTCTTACTCTATAGGACCAGGGGTCCGGTTCCCTAAATCGAGCGAATAATGTGTTTTAACTCCGGGGGTGGGCTTAAGTTTGGGGGCCCGGGGTCGGGAGGTGAGCAAGGTTGGATGGGGTTTGAAGTCGCAAGATTGTTGCCGTCTTTTTTCCACCGACTCAATTTAGCTGTACTTTTAACGTTATTAAAAGGGTTAGGGGGTTAGGGTTAGGGTTAGGATTACGGAAGAAAACCACGTGGTGTGATCCCTCAGCTAATATCTTTTGTTCTGAAGCCGCCAGAGACTTGAACGTCGCACTTGTCAATACTAACTAGTGGATTACCGATCGATTGGTAGGAACCTCGACATTGTGGGACCTCGGGAAGGCCCTTTTCTGACATGTGCGTCAAAAGCGTGATGATCCCTCGCAATGTGTTGGCCTTGGCGTCAGAGCTTGACCCTGCGTGTGCTTTGACATCACGGCTAGACTCTTTATGTGGTCTTTGACAGCACGGCTAGACTCTCTGCGTGTGCTTTGACATCAGGGCTATACTCTTTATGTGGTCTTTGACAGCACGGCTAGACTCTCTGCGTGTGCTTTGACATCACGGCTAGACTCTTTATGTGTGCTTTGACATCAGGGCTATACTCTTTATGTGGTCTTTGACAGCACGGCTAGACTCTCTGCGTGTGCTTTGACATCACGGCTAGACTCTTTATGTGTTCTATGACAGCACGGCTAGACTCCTTTGGCTGCCCCCGCTGGCCGCCGGCGTTACTGCACGCTCGAGCCAGCATAAACTGGTTAACTTGCATCCATAGTTTCCCAGGTTAGGCTATACCTGGTTAGGGGGTAGGATTACGGAAGAAAACCACGTGGTGTGATCCCTCAGCTAATATCTTTTGTTCTGAAGCCGCCAGAGACTTGAACGTCGCACTTGTCAATACTAACTAGTGGATTACCGATCGATTGGTAGGAACCTCGACATTGTGGGACCTCGGGAAGGCCCTTTTCTGACATGTGCGTCAAAAGCGTGATGATCCCTCGCAATGTGTTGGCCTTGGCGTCAGAGCTTGACCCTGCGTGTGCTTTGACATCAGGGCTATACTCTTTATGTGGTCTTTGACAGCACGGCTAGACTCTCTGCGTGTGCTTTGACATCAGGGCTATACTCTTTATGTGGTCTTTGACAGCACGGCTAGACTCTCTGCGTGTGCTTTGACATCACGGCTAGACTCTCTGCGTGTGCTTTGACATCACGGCTAGACTCTCTGCGTGTGCTTTGACATCACGGCTAGACTCTTTATGTGTGCTTTGACATCAGGGCTATACTCTTTATGTGGTCTTTGACAGCACGGCTAGACTCTCTGCATGTGCTTTGACATCACGGCTAGACTCTTTATGTGTTCTTTGACAGCACGGCTAGACTCTTTATGTGGTCTTTGACAGCACGGCTAGACTCTCTGCGTGTGCTTTGACATCACGGCTAGACTCTCTATGTGTGCTTTGACATCACGGCTAGACTCTTTATGTGTGCTTTGACATCACGGCTAGACTCTCTATGTGTGCTTTGACATCAGGGCTATACTCTGTATGTGGTCTTTGACAGCACGGCTAGACTCTCTGCGTGTGCTTTGACATCACGGCTAGACTCTCTATGTGTGCTTTGACATCACGGCTGGACTCTTTATGTGTGCTTTGACATCACGGCTAGACTCTCTATGTGTGCTTTGACATCACGGCTAGACTCTCTATGTGTGCTTTGACATCACGGCTAGACTCTTTATGTGTGCTTTGACATCACGGCTAGACTCTCTATGTGTGCTTTGACATCAGGGCTATACTCTGTATGTGGTCTTTGACAGCACGGCTAGACTCTCTGCGTGTGCTTTGACATCACGGCTAGACTCTCTATGTGTGCTTTGACATCACGGCTAGACTCTTTATGTGTGCTTTGACATCACGGCTAGACTCTCTATGTGTGCTTTGACATCAGGGCTATACTCTTTATGTGGTCCTTGACAGCACGGCTAGACTCTCTGCGTGTGCTTTGACATCACGGCTAGACTCTTTATGTGTGCTTTGACAGCACGGCTAGACTCTCTGCGTGTGCTTTGACATCAGGGCTATACTCTTTATGTGTGCTTTGACATCACGGCTAGACTCTCTATGTGTGCTTTGACATCACGGCTAGACTCTTTATGTGGTCTTTGACAGCACGGCTAGACTCTCTGCGTGTGCTTTGACATCACGGCTAGACTCTTTATGTGTGCTTTGACATCACGGCTAGACTCTTTATGTGGTCTTTGACAGCACGGCTAGACTCTTTATGTGGTCTTTGACATCACGGCTAGACTCTTTATGTGGTCTTTGACAGCACGGCTAGACTCTCTGCGTGTGCTTTGACAGCACGGCTAGACTCTCTGCGTGTGCTTTGACATCAGGGCTATACTCTTTATGTGGTCTTTGACAGCACGGCTAGACTCTCTGCGTGTGCTTTGACATCACGGCTAGACTCTTTATGTGTTCTATGACAGCACGGCTAGACTCCTTTGGCTGCCCCCGCTGGCCGCCGGCGTTACTGCACGCTCGAGCCAGCATAAACTGGTTAACTTGCATCCATAGTTTCCCAGGTTCGGCTATACTAGGGGGTAGGATTACGGAAGAAAACCACGTGGTGTGATCCCAAAACTAGAGGATGGTGGACAACCGAGGATGCTCTACTAGGGCCACTTGGTTTTAACTAGCTAGCATGCTGCTACCGGAAGTTAGCTTTCTATAGGGTCTACAGACTTGTCCTTTTGGAATCCTCTTCAAGGCTTCCAGGACAATGATCCCATCAAGTTTCAAGCACTTAAAATCTTTCCCTGAGGAGATATGAGCCTTTGAAGGAGTGAAATTGGTGTTTTGGGGGGGTCTTCAAACCACTCCCACGCAGAGATGCTAAGGGCTACAGAGTCACAACCAACATGGTTGGATCCCATTTGGCAGTGGCTACAACGTCAAAAAGAAAGCTAAGCTCTGACATGTTCAGAGCAAAAAAAGCTCTGATCAGCTCAGACTATTCAGGTGGTCTCAGGTTTGTTAGGCCTGACACCCTCTTTAAATCCTGGATTTCATACAGCCAATTAAGCCTTGTGGATGTTTTTAAGGGGATTTCACCCAATGACCTCATTGTAGGCCCTCTACTGAGTGTCTGTGAGAAAAATGGGAGAAAACAAATGAATATTTAGGAGTTTATTGCCATTTTTGCACTTGTCAAAAAAGATCAAAAGAAAACTACATTAGGGTCTGGTTAGGGCCCTTAACTTGCAGCTTTTGACCCCATATTTCAGGGTATGCATGTTGAGAAGCCCCTCTTGGTTTAGGAAAAGGATCCAGATCTCTAAGTGGTTTTAAAGTAATTAATTTGAATTAAAAGACTGCTTTGTGAGGAGAATGTGTTGGCCTTGGCGTCAGAGCTTGACCCTGCGTGTGCTTGGACATCAGCGCTAGACTCTTTATCCCTTATGCTACTCCAACTGTTATAACAGTAACACATGTGGATATACTTGTATCTTTGTAATTATACATCATATGTGACCTTAGGTACAACAGTTTCAACGATTAGCTTCTGTACAACCTGTTTCCTCATAATAAGTGTACAAAATGACATGTTACGATACCAGGTAAGTATTACATCACACAGTGTCTATTAGAATAAAACTTATTAGTCAAAATTGAACATGTTTCTGTCCCTCTCTCAAAGAAAAGTGCACTCAATAATACATCACAACATAATAAACAGTGGATATTAATATTGGTATTCAAGCCTTCACATTTTCCATCCTTTTATTTCTTTAACCCTCTGGGAGGGGGACTTGAGGTGAGACGTGCATCCCCAGGTGGTTGGGTTTAGTAGAAACCCACTGGTAGTGGTATATTAATTGATTGTGAGTTCAAATCAAATACCTTGAGGTGAGACAGCTAAGTAGTCATCCTCAATACAGGTTTACAATAAAGGACTTGAGATGACGTCATAAATGGTATGTAAACTAAACAATAATATAAAGCTACAACAATGGGTTGTATCAGTTCATAACTCTATGTGTGTGTGTTACTTAAATAGAGTGGAAATCTCTAAACAAACACAACAGCACACCTATGTTATAAATGTTTTCATAAAGAATTGTATTTTTGGTGACTTCCCATCAGGCCCCAGAGTAATACTGCACCTCTTTAGAAAGATTAAGACCTAAATCATCAGAATCTGCAATAATAATCACAATAAACACAAGCAATGACATTTTCACAAGCCTTTCCAGTCCAAAAATCATGTTTTTCGGTTCAGAAATAAAGAAATGAGCCATTTGTTTCATAAATCTTCGTTGCACCATAATGAAAGACCACTTGAAATGACCGTCTGCTTCCGCCTGTGTCATTTGACGAGCTTTCAGATGCGTTTGTGGAACGAGGAAACCGTAGGACCTCAAAACACGGAGAAAGAAATCTATGAGGTATAGCTGTTGCTTTCTCGCAGCTCGCGACGTCAATACTTTACACACAGTGATCCCACTACTACTGGAAGATGCGCACAGTCTCAATGGTTACATACGTGGTACTCTTTTCGAAATCCGTCGTTGTTAGACCCTCTGCGTGTGCTTTGACATCAGGGCTAGACTCTTTATATGTTCTTGGGAATGGCTGCGTAACCGCACGCGTGCGCCCCGTCACGACTTGTCCCTGCCGTCTTACTCTATAGGACCAGGGGTCCGGTTCCCTAAATCGAGCGAATAATGTGTTTTAACTCCGGGGGTGGGCTTAAGTTTGGGGGCCCGGGGTCGGGAGGTGAGCAAGGTTGGATGGGGTTTGAAGTCGCAAGATTGTTGCCGTCTTTTTTCCACCGACTCAATTTAGCTGTACTTTTAACGTTATTAAAAGGGTTAGGGGGTTAGGGTTAGGGTTAGGATTACGGAAGAAAACCACGTGGTGTGATCCCTCAGCTAATATCTTTTGTTCTGAAGCCGCCAGAGACTTGAACGTCGCACTTGTCAATACTAACTAGTGGATTACCGATCGATTGGTAGGAACCTCGACATTGTGGGACCTCGGGAAGGCCCTTTTCTGACATGTGCGTCAAAAGCGTGATGATCCCTCGCAATGTGTTGGCCTTGGCGTCAGAGCTTGACCCTGCGTGTGCTTTGACATCACGGCTAGACTCTTTATGTGGTCTTTGACAGCACGGCTAGACTCTCTGCGTGTGCTTTGACATCAGGGCTATACTCTTTATGTGGTCTTTGACAGCACGGCTAGACTCTCTGCGTGTGCTTTGACATCACGGCTAGACTCTTTATGTGTGCTTTGACATCAGGGCTATACTCTTTATGTGGTCTTTGACAGCACGGCTAGACTCTCTGCGTGTGCTTTGACATCACGGCTAGACTCTTTATGTGTTCTATGACAGCACGGCTAGACTCCTTTGGCTGCCCCCGCTGGCCGCCGGCGTTACTGCACGCTCGAGCCAGCATAAACTGGTTAACTTGCATCCATAGTTTCCCAGGTTAGGCTATACCTGGTTAGGGGGTAGGATTACGGAAGAAAACCACGTGGTGTGATCCCTCAGCTAATATCTTTTGTTCTGAAGCCGCCAGAGACTTGAACGTCGCACTTGTCAATACTAACTAGTGGATTACCGATCGATTGGTAGGAACCTCGACATTGTGGGACCTCGGGAAGGCCCTTTTCTGACATGTGCGTCAAAAGCGTGATGATCCCTCGCAATGTGTTGGCCTTGGCGTCAGAGCTTGACCCTGCGTGTGCTTTGACATCAGGGCTATACTCTTTATGTGGTCTTTGACAGCACGGCTAGACTCTCTGCGTGTGCTTTGACATCAGGGCTATACTCTTTATGTGGTCTTTGACAGCACGGCTAGACTCTCTGCGTGTGCTTTGACATCACGGCTAGACTCTCTGCGTGTGCTTTGACATCACGGCTAGACTCTCTGCGTGTGCTTTGACATCACGGCTAGACTCTTTATGTGTGCTTTGACATCAGGGCTATACTCTTTATGTGGTCTTTGACAGCACGGCTAGACTCTCTGCATGTGCTTTGACATCACGGCTAGACTCTTTATGTGTTCTTTGACAGCACGGCTAGACTCTTTATGTGGTCTTTGACAGCACGGCTAGACTCTCTGCGTGTGCTTTGACATCACGGCTAGACTCTCTATGTGTGCTTTGACATCACGGCTAGACTCTTTATGTGTGCTTTGACATCACGGCTAGACTCTCTATGTGTGCTTTGACATCAGGGCTATACTCTGTATGTGGTCTTTGACAGCACGGCTAGACTCTCTGCGTGTGCTTTGACATCACGGCTAGACTCTCTATGTGTGCTTTGACATCACGGCTAGACTCTTTATGTGTGCTTTGACATCACGGCTAGACTCTCTATGTGTGCTTTGACATCACGGCTAGACTCTCTATGTGTGCTTTGACATCACGGCTAGACTCTTTATGTGTGCTTTGACATCACGGCTAGACTCTCTATGTGTGCTTTGACATCAGGGCTATACTCTGTATGTGGTCTTTGACAGCACGGCTAGACTCTCTGCGTGTGCTTTGACATCACGGCTAGACTCTCTATGTGTGCTTTGACATCACGGCTAGACTCTTTATGTGTGCTTTGACATCACGGCTAGACTCTCTATGTGTGCTTTGACATCAGGGCTATACTCTTTATGTGGTCCTTGACAGCACGGCTAGACTCTCTGCGTGTGCTTTGACATCACGGCTAGACTCTTTATGTGTGCTTTGACAGCACGGCTAGACTCTCTGCGTGTGCTTTGACATCAGGGCTATACTCTTTATGTGTGCTTTGACATCACGGCTAGACTCTCTATGTGTGCTTTGACATCACGGCTAGACTCTTTATGTGGTCTTTGACAGCACGGCTAGACTCTCTGCGTGTGCTTTGACATCACGGCTAGACTCTTTATGTGTGCTTTGACATCACGGCTAGACTCTTTATGTGGTCTTTGACAGCACGGCTAGACTCTTTATGTGGTCTTTGACATCACGGCTAGACTCTTTATGTGGTCTTTGACAGCACGGCTAGACTCTCTGCGTGTGCTTTGACAGCACGGCTAGACTCTCTGCGTGTGCTTTGACATCAGGGCTATACTCTTTATGTGGTCTTTGACAGCACGGCTAGACTCTCTGCGTGTGCTTTGACATCACGGCTAGACTCTTTATGTGTTCTATGACAGCACGGCTAGACTCCTTTGGCTGCCCCCGCTGGCCGCCGGCGTTACTGCACGCTCGAGCCAGCATAAACTGGTTAACTTGCATCCATAGTTTCCCAGGTTCGGCTATACTAGGGGGTAGGATTACGGAAGAAAACCACGTGGTGTGATCCCAAAACTAGAGGATGGTGGACAACCGAGGATGCTCTACTAGGGCCACTTGGTTTTAACTAGCTAGCATGCTGCTACCGGAAGTTAGCTTTCTATAGGGTCTACAGACTTGTCCTTTTGGAATCCTCTTCAAGGCTTCCAGGACAATGATCCCATCAAGTTTCAAGCACTTAAAATCTTTCCCTGAGGAGATATGAGCCTTTGAAGGAGTGAAATTGGTGTTTTGGGGGGGTCTTCAAACCACTCCCACGCAGAGATGCTAAGGGCTACAGAGTCACAACCAACATGGTTGGATCCCATTTGGCAGTGGCTACAACGTCAAAAAGAAAGCTAAGCTCTGACATGTTCAGAGCAAAAAAAGCTCTGATCAGCTCAGACTATTCAGGTGGTCTCAGGTTTGTTAGGCCTGACACCCTCTTTAAATCCTGGATTTCATACAGCCAATTAAGCCTTGTGGATGTTTTTAAGGGGATTTCACCCAATGACCTCATTGTAGGCCCTCTACTGAGTGTCTGTGAGAAAAATGGGAGAAAACAAATGAATATTTAGGAGTTTATTGCCATTTTTGCACTTGTCAAAAAAGATCAAAAGAAAACTACATTAGGGTCTGGTTAGGGCCCTTAACTTGCAGCTTTTGACCCCATATTTCAGGGTATGCATGTTGAGAAGCCCCTCTTGGTTTAGGAAAAGGATCCAGATCTCTAAGTGGTTTTAAAGTAATTAATTTGAATTAAAAGACTGCTTTGTGAGGAGAATGTGTTGGCCTTGGCGTCAGAGCTTGACCCTGCGTGTGCTTGGACATCAGCGCTAGACTCTTTATCCCTTATGCTACTCCAACTGTTATAACAGTAACACATGTGGATATACTTGTATCTTTGTAATTATACATCATATGTGACCTTAGGTACAACAGTTTCAACGATTAGCTTCTGTACAACCTGTTTCCTCATAATAAGTGTACAAAATGACATGTTACGATACCAGGTAAGTATTACATCACACAGTGTCTATTAGAATAAAACTTATTAGTCAAAATTGAACATGTTTCTGTCCCTCTCTCAAAGAAAAGTGCACTCAATAATACATCACAACATAATAAACAGTGGATATTAATATTGGTATTCAAGCCTTCACATTTTCCATCCTTTTATTTCTTTAACCCTCTGGGAGGGGGACTTGAGGTGAGACGTGCATCCCCAGGTGGTTGGGTTTAGTAGAAACCCACTGGTAGTGGTATATTAATTGATTGTGAGTTCAAATCAAATACCTTGAGGTGAGACAGCTAAGTAGTCATCCTCAATACAGGTTTACAATAAAGGACTTGAGATGACGTCATAAATGGTATGTAAACTAAACAATAATATAAAGCTACAACAATGGGTTGTATCAGTTCATAACTCTATGTGTGTGTGTTACTTAAATAGAGTGGAAATCTCTAAACAAACACAACAGCACACCTATGTTATAAATGTTTTCATAAAGAATTGTATTTTTGGTGACTTCCCATCAGGCCCCAGAGTAATACTGCACCTCTTTAGAAAGATTAAGACCTAAATCATCAGAATCTGCAATAATAATCACAATAAACACAAGCAATGACATTTTCACAAGCCTTTCCAGTCCAAAAATCATGTTTTTCGGTTCAGAAATAAAGAAATGAGCCATTTGTTTCATAAATCTTCGTTGCACCATAATGAAAGACCACTTGAAATGACCGTCTGCTTCCGCCTGTGTCATTTGACGAGCTTTCAGATGCGTTTGTGGAACGAGGAAACCGTAGGACCTCAAAACACGGAGAAAGAAATCTATGAGGTATAGCTGTTGCTTTCTCGCAGCTCGCGACGTCAATACTTTACACACAGTGATCCCACTACTACTGGAAGATGCGCACAGTCTCAATGGTTACATACGTGGTACTCTTTTCGAAATCCGTCGTTGTTAGACCCTCTGCGTGTGCTTTGACATCAGGGCTAGACTCTTTATATGTTCTTGGGAATGGCTGCGTAACCGCACGCGTGCGCCCCGTCACGACTTGTCCCTGCCGTCTTACTCTATAGGACCAGGGGTCCGGTTCCCTAAATCGAGCGAATAATGTGTTTTAACTCCGGGGGTGGGCTTAAGTTTGGGGGCCCGGGGTCGGGAGGTGAGCAAGGTTGGATGGGGTTTGAAGTCGCAAGATTGTTGCCGTCTTTTTTCCACCGACTCAATTTAGCTGTACTTTTAACGTTATTAAAAGGGTTAGGGGGTTAGGGTTAGGGTTAGGATTACGGAAGAAAACCACGTGGTGTGATCCCTCAGCTAATATCTTTTGTTCTGAAGCCGCCAGAGACTTGAACGTCGCACTTGTCAATACTAACTAGTGGATTACCGATCGATTGGTAGGAACCTCGACATTGTGGGACCTCGGGAAGGCCCTTTTCTGACATGTGCGTCAAAAGCGTGATGATCCCTCGCAATGTGTTGGCCTTGGCGTCAGAGCTTGACCCTGCGTGTGCTTTGACATCACGGCTAGACTCTTTATGTGGTCTTTGACAGCACGGCTAGACTCTCTGCGTGTGCTTTGACATCAGGGCTATACTCTTTATGTGGTCTTTGACAGCACGGCTAGACTCTCTGCGTGTGCTTTGACATCACGGCTAGACTCTTTATGTGTGCTTTGACATCAGGGCTATACTCTTTATGTGGTCTTTGACAGCACGGCTAGACTCTCTGCGTGTGCTTTGACATCACGGCTAGACTCTTTATGTGTTCTATGACAGCACGGCTAGACTCCTTTGGCTGCCCCCGCTGGCCGCCGGCGTTACTGCACGCTCGAGCCAGCATAAACTGGTTAACTTGCATCCATAGTTTCCCAGGTTAGGCTATACCTGGTTAGGGGGTAGGATTACGGAAGAAAACCACGTGGTGTGATCCCTCAGCTAATATCTTTTGTTCTGAAGCCGCCAGAGACTTGAACGTCGCACTTGTCAATACTAACTAGTGGATTACCGATCGATTGGTAGGAACCTCGACATTGTGGGACCTCGGGAAGGCCCTTTTCTGACATGTGCGTCAAAAGCGTGATGATCCCTCGCAATGTGTTGGCCTTGGCGTCAGAGCTTGACCCTGCGTGTGCTTTGACATCAGGGCTATACTCTTTATGTGGTCTTTGACAGCACGGCTAGACTCTCTGCGTGTGCTTTGACATCAGGGCTATACTCTTTATGTGGTCTTTGACAGCACGGCTAGACTCTCTGCGTGTGCTTTGACATCACGGCTAGACTCTCTGCGTGTGCTTTGACATCACGGCTAGACTCTCTGCGTGTGCTTTGACATCACGGCTAGACTCTTTATGTGTGCTTTGACATCAGGGCTATACTCTTTATGTGGTCTTTGACAGCACGGCTAGACTCTCTGCATGTGCTTTGACATCACGGCTAGACTCTTTATGTGTTCTTTGACAGCACGGCTAGACTCTTTATGTGGTCTTTGACAGCACGGCTAGACTCTCTGCGTGTGCTTTGACATCACGGCTAGACTCTCTATGTGTGCTTTGACATCACGGCTAGACTCTTTATGTGTGCTTTGACATCACGGCTAGACTCTCTATGTGTGCTTTGACATCAGGGCTATACTCTGTATGTGGTCTTTGACAGCACGGCTAGACTCTCTGCGTGTGCTTTGACATCACGGCTAGACTCTCTATGTGTGCTTTGACATCACGGCTAGACTCTTTATGTGTGCTTTGACATCACGGCTAGACTCTCTATGTGTGCTTTGACATCACGGCTAGACTCTCTATGTGTGCTTTGACATCACGGCTAGACTCTTTATGTGTGCTTTGACATCACGGCTAGACTCTCTATGTGTGCTTTGACATCAGGGCTATACTCTGTATGTGGTCTTTGACAGCACGGCTAGACTCTCTGCGTGTGCTTTGACATCACGGCTAGACTCTCTATGTGTGCTTTGACATCACGGCTAGACTCTTTATGTGTGCTTTGACATCACGGCTAGACTCTCTATGTGTGCTTTGACATCAGGGCTATACTCTTTATGTGGTCCTTGACAGCACGGCTAGACTCTCTGCGTGTGCTTTGACATCACGGCTAGACTCTTTATGTGTGCTTTGACAGCACGGCTAGACTCTCTGCGTGTGCTTTGACATCAGGGCTATACTCTTTATGTGTGCTTTGACATCACGGCTAGACTCTCTATGTGTGCTTTGACATCACGGCTAGACTCTTTATGTGGTCTTTGACAGCACGGCTAGACTCTCTGCGTGTGCTTTGACATCACGGCTAGACTCTTTATGTGTGCTTTGACATCACGGCTAGACTCTTTATGTGGTCTTTGACAGCACGGCTAGACTCTTTATGTGGTCTTTGACATCACGGCTAGACTCTTTATGTGGTCTTTGACAGCACGGCTAGACTCTCTGCGTGTGCTTTGACAGCACGGCTAGACTCTCTGCGTGTGCTTTGACATCAGGGCTATACTCTTTATGTGGTCTTTGACAGCACGGCTAGACTCTCTGCGTGTGCTTTGACATCACGGCTAGACTCTTTATGTGTTCTATGACAGCACGGCTAGACTCCTTTGGCTGCCCCCGCTGGCCGCCGGCGTTACTGCACGCTCGAGCCAGCATAAACTGGTTAACTTGCATCCATAGTTTCCCAGGTTCGGCTATACTAGGGGGTAGGATTACGGAAGAAAACCACGTGGTGTGATCCCAAAACTAGAGGATGGTGGACAACCGAGGATGCTCTACTAGGGCCACTTGGTTTTAACTAGCTAGCATGCTGCTACCGGAAGTTAGCTTTCTATAGGGTCTACAGACTTGTCCTTTTGGAATCCTCTTCAAGGCTTCCAGGACAATGATCCCATCAAGTTTCAAGCACTTAAAATCTTTCCCTGAGGAGATATGAGCCTTTGAAGGAGTGAAATTGGTGTTTTGGGGGGGTCTTCAAACCACTCCCACGCAGAGATGCTAAGGGCTACAGAGTCACAACCAACATGGTTGGATCCCATTTGGCAGTGGCTACAACGTCAAAAAGAAAGCTAAGCTCTGACATGTTCAGAGCAAAAAAAGCTCTGATCAGCTCAGACTATTCAGGTGGTCTCAGGTTTGTTAGGCCTGACACCCTCTTTAAATCCTGGATTTCATACAGCCAATTAAGCCTTGTGGATGTTTTTAAGGGGATTTCACCCAATGACCTCATTGTAGGCCCTCTACTGAGTGTCTGTGAGAAAAATGGGAGAAAACAAATGAATATTTAGGAGTTTATTGCCATTTTTGCACTTGTCAAAAAAGATCAAAAGAAAACTACATTAGGGTCTGGTTAGGGCCCTTAACTTGCAGCTTTTGACCCCATATTTCAGGGTATGCATGTTGAGAAGCCCCTCTTGGTTTAGGAAAAGGATCCAGATCTCTAAGTGGTTTTAAAGTAATTAATTTGAATTAAAAGACTGCTTTGTGAGGAGAATGTGTTGGCCTTGGCGTCAGAGCTTGACCCTGCGTGTGCTTGGACATCAGCGCTAGACTCTTTATCCCTTATGCTACTCCAACTGTTATAACAGTAACACATGTGGATATACTTGTATCTTTGTAATTATACATCATATGTGACCTTAGGTACAACAGTTTCAACGATTAGCTTCTGTACAACCTGTTTCCTCATAATAAGTGTACAAAATGACATGTTACGATACCAGGTAAGTATTACATCACACAGTGTCTATTAGAATAAAACTTATTAGTCAAAATTGAACATGTTTCTGTCCCTCTCTCAAAGAAAAGTGCACTCAATAATACATCACAACATAATAAACAGTGGATATTAATATTGGTATTCAAGCCTTCACATTTTCCATCCTTTTATTTCTTTAACCCTCTGGGAGGGGGACTTGAGGTGAGACGTGCATCCCCAGGTGGTTGGGTTTAGTAGAAACCCACTGGTAGTGGTATATTAATTGATTGTGAGTTCAAATCAAATACCTTGAGGTGAGACAGCTAAGTAGTCATCCTCAATACAGGTTTACAATAAAGGACTTGAGATGACGTCATAAATGGTATGTAAACTAAACAATAATATAAAGCTACAACAATGGGTTGTATCAGTTCATAACTCTATGTGTGTGTGTTACTTAAATAGAGTGGAAATCTCTAAACAAACACAACAGCACACCTATGTTATAAATGTTTTCATAAAGAATTGTATTTTTGGTGACTTCCCATCAGGCCCCAGAGTAATACTGCACCTCTTTAGAAAGATTAAGACCTAAATCATCAGAATCTGCAATAATAATCACAATAAACACAAGCAATGACATTTTCACAAGCCTTTCCAGTCCAAAAATCATGTTTTTCGGTTCAGAAATAAAGAAATGAGCCATTTGTTTCATAAATCTTCGTTGCACCATAATGAAAGACCACTTGAAATGACCGTCTGCTTCCGCCTGTGTCATTTGACGAGCTTTCAGATGCGTTTGTGGAACGAGGAAACCGTAGGACCTCAAAACACGGAGAAAGAAATCTATGAGGTATAGCTGTTGCTTTCTCGCAGCTCGCGACGTCAATACTTTACACACAGTGATCCCACTACTACTGGAAGATGCGCACAGTCTCAATGGTTACATACGTGGTACTCTTTTCGAAATCCGTCGTTGTTAGACCCTCTGCGTGTGCTTTGACATCAGGGCTAGACTCTTTATATGTTCTTGGGAATGGCTGCGTAACCGCACGCGTGCGCCCCGTCACGACTTGTCCCTGCCGTCTTACTCTATAGGACCAGGGGTCCGGTTCCCTAAATCGAGCGAATAATGTGTTTTAACTCCGGGGGTGGGCTTAAGTTTGGGGGCCCGGGGTCGGGAGGTGAGCAAGGTTGGATGGGGTTTGAAGTCGCAAGATTGTTGCCGTCTTTTTTCCACCGACTCAATTTAGCTGTACTTTTAACGTTATTAAAAGGGTTAGGGGGTTAGGGTTAGGGTTAGGATTACGGAAGAAAACCACGTGGTGTGATCCCTCAGCTAATATCTTTTGTTCTGAAGCCGCCAGAGACTTGAACGTCGCACTTGTCAATACTAACTAGTGGATTACCGATCGATTGGTAGGAACCTCGACATTGTGGGACCTCGGGAAGGCCCTTTTCTGACATGTGCGTCAAAAGCGTGATGATCCCTCGCAATGTGTTGGCCTTGGCGTCAGAGCTTGACCCTGCGTGTGCTTTGACATCACGGCTAGACTCTTTATGTGGTCTTTGACAGCACGGCTAGACTCTCTGCGTGTGCTTTGACATCAGGGCTATACTCTTTATGTGGTCTTTGACAGCACGGCTAGACTCTCTGCGTGTGCTTTGACATCACGGCTAGACTCTTTATGTGTGCTTTGACATCAGGGCTATACTCTTTATGTGGTCTTTGACAGCACGGCTAGACTCTCTGCGTGTGCTTTGACATCACGGCTAGACTCTTTATGTGTTCTATGACAGCACGGCTAGACTCCTTTGGCTGCCCCCGCTGGCCGCCGGCGTTACTGCACGCTCGAGCCAGCATAAACTGGTTAACTTGCATCCATAGTTTCCCAGGTTAGGCTATACCTGGTTAGGGGGTAGGATTACGGAAGAAAACCACGTGGTGTGATCCCTCAGCTAATATCTTTTGTTCTGAAGCCGCCAGAGACTTGAACGTCGCACTTGTCAATACTAACTAGTGGATTACCGATCGATTGGTAGGAACCTCGACATTGTGGGACCTCGGGAAGGCCCTTTTCTGACATGTGCGTCAAAAGCGTGATGATCCCTCGCAATGTGTTGGCCTTGGCGTCAGAGCTTGACCCTGCGTGTGCTTTGACATCAGGGCTATACTCTTTATGTGGTCTTTGACAGCACGGCTAGACTCTCTGCGTGTGCTTTGACATCAGGGCTATACTCTTTATGTGGTCTTTGACAGCACGGCTAGACTCTCTGCGTGTGCTTTGACATCACGGCTAGACTCTCTGCGTGTGCTTTGACATCACGGCTAGACTCTCTGCGTGTGCTTTGACATCACGGCTAGACTCTTTATGTGTGCTTTGACATCAGGGCTATACTCTTTATGTGGTCTTTGACAGCACGGCTAGACTCTCTGCATGTGCTTTGACATCACGGCTAGACTCTTTATGTGTTCTTTGACAGCACGGCTAGACTCTTTATGTGGTCTTTGACAGCACGGCTAGACTCTCTGCGTGTGCTTTGACATCACGGCTAGACTCTCTATGTGTGCTTTGACATCACGGCTAGACTCTTTATGTGTGCTTTGACATCACGGCTAGACTCTCTATGTGTGCTTTGACATCAGGGCTATACTCTGTATGTGGTCTTTGACAGCACGGCTAGACTCTCTGCGTGTGCTTTGACATCACGGCTAGACTCTCTATGTGTGCTTTGACATCACGGCTAGACTCTTTATGTGTGCTTTGACATCACGGCTAGACTCTCTATGTGTGCTTTGACATCACGGCTAGACTCTCTATGTGTGCTTTGACATCACGGCTAGACTCTTTATGTGTGCTTTGACATCACGGCTAGACTCTCTATGTGTGCTTTGACATCAGGGCTATACTCTGTATGTGGTCTTTGACAGCACGGCTAGACTCTCTGCGTGTGCTTTGACATCACGGCTAGACTCTCTATGTGTGCTTTGACATCACGGCTAGACTCTTTATGTGTGCTTTGACATCACGGCTAGACTCTCTATGTGTGCTTTGACATCAGGGCTATACTCTTTATGTGGTCCTTGACAGCACGGCTAGACTCTCTGCGTGTGCTTTGACATCACGGCTAGACTCTTTATGTGTGCTTTGACAGCACGGCTAGACTCTCTGCGTGTGCTTTGACATCAGGGCTATACTCTTTATGTGTGCTTTGACATCACGGCTAGACTCTCTATGTGTGCTTTGACATCACGGCTAGACTCTTTATGTGGTCTTTGACAGCACGGCTAGACTCTCTGCGTGTGCTTTGACATCACGGCTAGACTCTTTATGTGTGCTTTGACATCACGGCTAGACTCTTTATGTGGTCTTTGACAGCACGGCTAGACTCTTTATGTGGTCTTTGACATCACGGCTAGACTCTTTATGTGGTCTTTGACAGCACGGCTAGACTCTCTGCGTGTGCTTTGACAGCACGGCTAGACTCTCTGCGTGTGCTTTGACATCAGGGCTATACTCTTTATGTGGTCTTTGACAGCACGGCTAGACTCTCTGCGTGTGCTTTGACATCACGGCTAGACTCTTTATGTGTTCTATGACAGCACGGCTAGACTCCTTTGGCTGCCCCCGCTGGCCGCCGGCGTTACTGCACGCTCGAGCCAGCATAAACTGGTTAACTTGCATCCATAGTTTCCCAGGTTCGGCTATACTAGGGGGTAGGATTACGGAAGAAAACCACGTGGTGTGATCCCAAAACTAGAGGATGGTGGACAACCGAGGATGCTCTACTAGGGCCACTTGGTTTTAACTAGCTAGCATGCTGCTACCGGAAGTTAGCTTTCTATAGGGTCTACAGACTTGTCCTTTTGGAATCCTCTTCAAGGCTTCCAGGACAATGATCCCATCAAGTTTCAAGCACTTAAAATCTTTCCCTGAGGAGATATGAGCCTTTGAAGGAGTGAAATTGGTGTTTTGGGGGGGTCTTCAAACCACTCCCACGCAGAGATGCTAAGGGCTACAGAGTCACAACCAACATGGTTGGATCCCATTTGGCAGTGGCTACAACGTCAAAAAGAAAGCTAAGCTCTGACATGTTCAGAGCAAAAAAAGCTCTGATCAGCTCAGACTATTCAGGTGGTCTCAGGTTTGTTAGGCCTGACACCCTCTTTAAATCCTGGATTTCATACAGCCAATTAAGCCTTGTGGATGTTTTTAAGGGGATTTCACCCAATGACCTCATTGTAGGCCCTCTACTGAGTGTCTGTGAGAAAAATGGGAGAAAACAAATGAATATTTAGGAGTTTATTGCCATTTTTGCACTTGTCAAAAAAGATCAAAAGAAAACTACATTAGGGTCTGGTTAGGGCCCTTAACTTGCAGCTTTTGACCCCATATTTCAGGGTATGCATGTTGAGAAGCCCCTCTTGGTTTAGGAAAAGGATCCAGATCTCTAAGTGGTTTTAAAGTAATTAATTTGAATTAAAAGACTGCTTTGTGAGGAGAATGTGTTGGCCTTGGCGTCAGAGCTTGACCCTGCGTGTGCTTGGACATCAGCGCTAGACTCTTTATCCCTTATGCTACTCCAACTGTTATAACAGTAACACATGTGGATATACTTGTATCTTTGTAATTATACATCATATGTGACCTTAGGTACAACAGTTTCAACGATTAGCTTCTGTACAACCTGTTTCCTCATAATAAGTGTACAAAATGACATGTTACGATACCAGGTAAGTATTACATCACACAGTGTCTATTAGAATAAAACTTATTAGTCAAAATTGAACATGTTTCTGTCCCTCTCTCAAAGAAAAGTGCACTCAATAATACATCACAACATAATAAACAGTGGATATTAATATTGGTATTCAAGCCTTCACATTTTCCATCCTTTTATTTCTTTAACCCTCTGGGAGGGGGACTTGAGGTGAGACGTGCATCCCCAGGTGGTTGGGTTTAGTAGAAACCCACTGGTAGTGGTATATTAATTGATTGTGAGTTCAAATCAAATACCTTGAGGTGAGACAGCTAAGTAGTCATCCTCAATACAGGTTTACAATAAAGGACTTGAGATGACGTCATAAATGGTATGTAAACTAAACAATAATATAAAGCTACAACAATGGGTTGTATCAGTTCATAACTCTATGTGTGTGTGTTACTTAAATAGAGTGGAAATCTCTAAACAAACACAACAGCACACCTATGTTATAAATGTTTTCATAAAGAATTGTATTTTTGGTGACTTCCCATCAGGCCCCAGAGTAATACTGCACCTCTTTAGAAAGATTAAGACCTAAATCATCAGAATCTGCAATAATAATCACAATAAACACAAGCAATGACATTTTCACAAGCCTTTCCAGTCCAAAAATCATGTTTTTCGGTTCAGAAATAAAGAAATGAGCCATTTGTTTCATAAATCTTCGTTGCACCATAATGAAAGACCACTTGAAATGACCGTCTGCTTCCGCCTGTGTCATTTGACGAGCTTTCAGATGCGTTTGTGGAACGAGGAAACCGTAGGACCTCAAAACACGGAGAAAGAAATCTATGAGGTATAGCTGTTGCTTTCTCGCAGCTCGCGACGTCAATACTTTACACACAGTGATCCCACTACTACTGGAAGATGCGCACAGTCTCAATGGTTACATACGTGGTACTCTTTTCGAAATCCGTCGTTGTTAGACCCTCTGCGTGTGCTTTGACATCAGGGCTAGACTCTTTATATGTTCTTGGGAATGGCTGCGTAACCGCACGCTGTGCGCCCCGTCACGACTTGTCCCTGCCGTCTTACTCTATAGGACCAGGGGTCCGGTTCCCTAAATCGAGCGAATAATGTGTTTTAACTCCGGGGGTGGGCTTAAGTTTGGGGGCCCGGGGTCGGGAGGTGAGCAAGGTTGGATGGGGTTTGAAGTCGCAAGATTGTTGCCGTCTTTTTTCCACCGACTCAATTTAGCTGTACTTTTAACGTTATTAAAAGGGTTAGGGGGTTAGGGTTAGGGTTAGGATTACGGAAGAAAACCACGTGGTGTGATCCCTCAGCTAATATCTTTTGTTCTGAAGCCGCCAGAGACTTGAACGTCGCACTTGTCAATACTAACTAGTGGATTACCGATCGATTGGTAGGAACCTCGACATTGTGGGACCTCGGGAAGGCCCTTTTCTGACATGTGCGTCAAAAGCGTGATGATCCCTCGCAATGTGTTGGCCTTGGCGTCAGAGCTTGACCCTGCGTGTGCTTTGACATCACGGCTAGACTCTTTATGTGGTCTTTGACAGCACGGCTAGACTCTCTGCGTGTGCTTTGACATCAGGGCTATACTCTTTATGTGGTCTTTGACAGCACGGCTAGACTCTCTGCGTGTGCTTTGACATCACGGCTAGACTCTTTATGTGTGCTTTGACATCAGGGCTATACTCTTTATGTGGTCTTTGACAGCACGGCTAGACTCTCTGCGTGTGCTTTGACATCACGGCTAGACTCTTTATGTGTTCTATGACAGCACGGCTAGACTCCTTTGGCTGCCCCCGCTGGCCGCCGGCGTTACTGCACGCTCGAGCCAGCATAAACTGGTTAACTTGCATCCATAGTTTCCCAGGTTAGGCTATACCTGGTTAGGGGGTAGGATTACGGAAGAAAACCACGTGGTGTGATCCCTCAGCTAATATCTTTTGTTCTGAAGCCGCCAGAGACTTGAACGTCGCACTTGTCAATACTAACTAGTGGATTACCGATCGATTGGTAGGAACCTCGACATTGTGGGACCTCGGGAAGGCCCTTTTCTGACATGTGCGTCAAAAGCGTGATGATCCCTCGCAATGTGTTGGCCTTGGCGTCAGAGCTTGACCCTGCGTGTGCTTTGACATCAGGGCTATACTCTTTATGTGGTCTTTGACAGCACGGCTAGACTCTCTGCGTGTGCTTTGACATCAGGGCTATACTCTTTATGTGGTCTTTGACAGCACGGCTAGACTCTCTGCGTGTGCTTTGACATCACGGCTAGACTCTCTGCGTGTGCTTTGACATCACGGCTAGACTCTCTGCGTGTGCTTTGACATCACGGCTAGACTCTTTATGTGTGCTTTGACATCAGGGCTATACTCTTTATGTGGTCTTTGACAGCACGGCTAGACTCTCTGCATGTGCTTTGACATCACGGCTAGACTCTTTATGTGTTCTTTGACAGCACGGCTAGACTCTTTATGTGGTCTTTGACAGCACGGCTAGACTCTCTGCGTGTGCTTTGACATCACGGCTAGACTCTCTATGTGTGCTTTGACATCACGGCTAGACTCTTTATGTGTGCTTTGACATCACGGCTAGACTCTCTATGTGTGCTTTGACATCAGGGCTATACTCTGTATGTGGTCTTTGACAGCACGGCTAGACTCTCTGCGTGTGCTTTGACATCACGGCTAGACTCTCTATGTGTGCTTTGACATCACGGCTAGACTCTTTATGTGTGCTTTGACATCACGGCTAGACTCTCTATGTGTGCTTTGACATCACGGCTAGACTCTCTATGTGTGCTTTGACATCACGGCTAGACTCTTTATGTGTGCTTTGACATCACGGCTAGACTCTCTATGTGTGCTTTGACATCAGGGCTATACTCTGTATGTGGTCTTTGACAGCACGGCTAGACTCTCTGCGTGTGCTTTGACATCACGGCTAGACTCTCTATGTGTGCTTTGACATCACGGCTAGACTCTTTATGTGTGCTTTGACATCACGGCTAGACTCTCTATGTGTGCTTTGACATCAGGGCTATACTCTTTATGTGGTCCTTGACAGCACGGCTAGACTCTCTGCGTGTGCTTTGACATCACGGCTAGACTCTTTATGTGTGCTTTGACAGCACGGCTAGACTCTCTGCGTGTGCTTTGACATCAGGGCTATACTCTTTATGTGTGCTTTGACATCACGGCTAGACTCTCTATGTGTGCTTTGACATCACGGCTAGACTCTTTATGTGGTCTTTGACAGCACGGCTAGACTCTCTGCGTGTGCTTTGACATCACGGCTAGACTCTTTATGTGTGCTTTGACATCACGGCTAGACTCTTTATGTGGTCTTTGACAGCACGGCTAGACTCTTTATGTGGTCTTTGACATCACGGCTAGACTCTTTATGTGGTCTTTGACAGCACGGCTAGACTCTCTGCGTGTGCTTTGACAGCACGGCTAGACTCTCTGCGTGTGCTTTGACATCAGGGCTATACTCTTTATGTGGTCTTTGACAGCACGGCTAGACTCTCTGCGTGTGCTTTGACATCACGGCTAGACTCTTTATGTGTTCTATGACAGCACGGCTAGACTCCTTTGGCTGCCCCCGCTGGCCGCCGGCGTTACTGCACGCTCGAGCCAGCATAAACTGGTTAACTTGCATCCATAGTTTCCCAGGTTCGGCTATACTAGGGGGTAGGATTACGGAAGAAAACCACGTGGTGTGATCCCAAAACTAGAGGATGGTGGACAACCGAGGATGCTCTACTAGGGCCACTTGGTTTTAACTAGCTAGCATGCTGCTACCGGAAGTTAGCTTTCTATAGGGTCTACAGACTTGTCCTTTTGGAATCCTCTTCAAGGCTTCCAGGACAATGATCCCATCAAGTTTCAAGCACTTAAAATCTTTCCCTGAGGAGATATGAGCCTTTGAAGGAGTGAAATTGGTGTTTTGGGGGGGTCTTCAAACCACTCCCACGCAGAGATGCTAAGGGCTACAGAGTCACAACCAACATGGTTGGATCCCATTTGGCAGTGGCTACAACGTCAAAAAGAAAGCTAAGCTCTGACATGTTCAGAGCAAAAAAAGCTCTGATCAGCTCAGACTATTCAGGTGGTCTCAGGTTTGTTAGGCCTGACACCCTCTTTAAATCCTGGATTTCATACAGCCAATTAAGCCTTGTGGATGTTTTTAAGGGGATTTCACCCAATGACCTCATTGTAGGCCCTCTACTGAGTGTCTGTGAGAAAAATGGGAGAAAACAAATGAATATTTAGGAGTTTATTGCCATTTTTGCACTTGTCAAAAAAGATCAAAAGAAAACTACATTAGGGTCTGGTTAGGGCCCTTAACTTGCAGCTTTTGACCCCATATTTCAGGGTATGCATGTTGAGAAGCCCCTCTTGGTTTAGGAAAAGGATCCAGATCTCTAAGTGGTTTTAAAGTAATTAATTTGAATTAAAAGACTGCTTTGTGAGGAGAATGTGTTGGCCTTGGCGTCAGAGCTTGACCCTGCGTGTGCTTGGACATCAGCGCTAGACTCTTTATCCCTTATGCTACTCCAACTGTTATAACAGTAACACATGTGGATATACTTGTATCTTTGTAATTATACATCATATGTGACCTTAGGTACAACAGTTTCAACGATTAGCTTCTGTACAACCTGTTTCCTCATAATAAGTGTACAAAATGACATGTTACGATACCAGGTAAGTATTACATCACACAGTGTCTATTAGAATAAAACTTATTAGTCAAAATTGAACATGTTTCTGTCCCTCTCTCAAAGAAAAGTGCACTCAATAATACATCACAACATAATAAACAGTGGATATTAATATTGGTATTCAAGCCTTCACATTTTCCATCCTTTTATTTCTTTAACCCTCTGGGAGGGGGACTTGAGGTGAGACGTGCATCCCCAGGTGGTTGGGTTTAGTAGAAACCCACTGGTAGTGGTATATTAATTGATTGTGAGTTCAAATCAAATACCTTGAGGTGAGACAGCTAAGTAGTCATCCTCAATACAGGTTTACAATAAAGGACTTGAGATGACGTCATAAATGGTATGTAAACTAAACAATAATATAAAGCTACAACAATGGGTTGTATCAGTTCATAACTCTATGTGTGTGTGTTACTTAAATAGAGTGGAAATCTCTAAACAAACACAACAGCACACCTATGTTATAAATGTTTTCATAAAGAATTGTATTTTTGGTGACTTCCCATCAGGCCCCAGAGTAATACTGCACCTCTTTAGAAAGATTAAGACCTAAATCATCAGAATCTGCAATAATAATCACAATAAACACAAGCAATGACATTTTCACAAGCCTTTCCAGTCCAAAAATCATGTTTTTCGGTTCAGAAATAAAGAAATGAGCCATTTGTTTCATAAATCTTCGTTGCACCATAATGAAAGACCACTTGAAATGACCGTCTGCTTCCGCCTGTGTCATTTGACGAGCTTTCAGATGCGTTTGTGGAACGAGGAAACCGTAGGACCTCAAAACACGGAGAAAGAAATCTATGAGGTATAGCTGTTGCTTTCTCGCAGCTCGCGACGTCAATACTTTACACACAGTGATCCCACTACTACTGGAAGATGCGCACAGTCTCAATGGTTACATACGTGGTACTCTTTTCGAAATCCGTCGTTGTTAGACCCTCTGCGTGTGCTTTGACATCAGGGCTAGACTCTTTATATGTTCTTGGGAATGGCTGCGTAACCGCACGCGTGCGCCCCGTCACGACTTGTCCCTGCCGTCTTACTCTATAGGACCAGGGGTCCGGTTCCCTAAATCGAGCGAATAATGTGTTTTAACTCCGGGGGTGGGCTTAAGTTTGGGGGCCCGGGGTCGGGAGGTGAGCAAGGTTGGATGGGGTTTGAAGTCGCAAGATTGTTGCCGTCTTTTTTCCACCGACTCAATTTAGCTGTACTTTTAACGTTATTAAAAGGGTTAGGGGGTTAGGGTTAGGGTTAGGATTACGGAAGAAAACCACGTGGTGTGATCCCTCAGCTAATATCTTTTGTTCTGAAGCCGCCAGAGACTTGAACGTCGCACTTGTCAATACTAACTAGTGGATTACCGATCGATTGGTAGGAACCTCGACATTGTGGGACCTCGGGAAGGCCCTTTTCTGACATGTGCGTCAAAAGCGTGATGATCCCTCGCAATGTGTTGGCCTTGGCGTCAGAGCTTGACCCTGCGTGTGCTTTGACATCACGGCTAGACTCTTTATGTGGTCTTTGACAGCACGGCTAGACTCTCTGCGTGTGCTTTGACATCAGGGCTATACTCTTTATGTGGTCTTTGACAGCACGGCTAGACTCTCTGCGTGTGCTTTGACATCACGGCTAGACTCTTTATGTGTGCTTTGACATCAGGGCTATACTCTTTATGTGGTCTTTGACAGCACGGCTAGACTCTCTGCGTGTGCTTTGACATCACGGCTAGACTCTTTATGTGTTCTATGACAGCACGGCTAGACTCCTTTGGCTGCCCCCGCTGGCCGCCGGCGTTACTGCACGCTCGAGCCAGCATAAACTGGTTAACTTGCATCCATAGTTTCCCAGGTTAGGCTATACCTGGTTAGGGGGTAGGATTACGGAAGAAAACCACGTGGTGTGATCCCTCAGCTAATATCTTTTGTTCTGAAGCCGCCAGAGACTTGAACGTCGCACTTGTCAATACTAACTAGTGGATTACCGATCGATTGGTAGGAACCTCGACATTGTGGGACCTCGGGAAGGCCCTTTTCTGACATGTGCGTCAAAAGCGTGATGATCCCTCGCAATGTGTTGGCCTTGGCGTCAGAGCTTGACCCTGCGTGTGCTTTGACATCAGGGCTATACTCTTTATGTGGTCTTTGACAGCACGGCTAGACTCTCTGCGTGTGCTTTGACATCAGGGCTATACTCTTTATGTGGTCTTTGACAGCACGGCTAGACTCTCTGCGTGTGCTTTGACATCACGGCTAGACTCTCTGCGTGTGCTTTGACATCACGGCTAGACTCTCTGCGTGTGCTTTGACATCACGGCTAGACTCTTTATGTGTGCTTTGACATCAGGGCTATACTCTTTATGTGGTCTTTGACAGCACGGCTAGACTCTCTGCATGTGCTTTGACATCACGGCTAGACTCTTTATGTGTTCTTTGACAGCACGGCTAGACTCTTTATGTGGTCTTTGACAGCACGGCTAGACTCTCTGCGTGTGCTTTGACATCACGGCTAGACTCTCTATGTGTGCTTTGACATCACGGCTAGACTCTTTATGTGTGCTTTGACATCACGGCTAGACTCTCTATGTGTGCTTTGACATCAGGGCTATACTCTGTATGTGGTCTTTGACAGCACGGCTAGACTCTCTGCGTGTGCTTTGACATCACGGCTAGACTCTCTATGTGTGCTTTGACATCACGGCTAGACTCTTTATGTGTGCTTTGACATCACGGCTAGACTCTCTATGTGTGCTTTGACATCACGGCTAGACTCTCTATGTGTGCTTTGACATCACGGCTAGACTCTTTATGTGTGCTTTGACATCACGGCTAGACTCTCTATGTGTGCTTTGACATCAGGGCTATACTCTGTATGTGGTCTTTGACAGCACGGCTAGACTCTCTGCGTGTGCTTTGACATCACGGCTAGACTCTCTATGTGTGCTTTGACATCACGGCTAGACTCTTTATGTGTGCTTTGACATCACGGCTAGACTCTCTATGTGTGCTTTGACATCAGGGCTATACTCTTTATGTGGTCCTTGACAGCACGGCTAGACTCTCTGCGTGTGCTTTGACATCACGGCTAGACTCTTTATGTGTGCTTTGACAGCACGGCTAGACTCTCTGCGTGTGCTTTGACATCAGGGCTATACTCTTTATGTGTGCTTTGACATCACGGCTAGACTCTCTATGTGTGCTTTGACATCACGGCTAGACTCTTTATGTGGTCTTTGACAGCACGGCTAGACTCTCTGCGTGTGCTTTGACATCACGGCTAGACTCTTTATGTGTGCTTTGACATCACGGCTAGACTCTTTATGTGGTCTTTGACAGCACGGCTAGACTCTTTATGTGGTCTTTGACATCACGGCTAGACTCTTTATGTGGTCTTTGACAGCACGGCTAGACTCTCTGCGTGTGCTTTGACAGCACGGCTAGACTCTCTGCGTGTGCTTTGACATCAGGGCTATACTCTTTATGTGGTCTTTGACAGCACGGCTAGACTCTCTGCGTGTGCTTTGACATCACGGCTAGACTCTTTATGTGTTCTATGACAGCACGGCTAGACTCCTTTGGCTGCCCCCGCTGGCCGCCGGCGTTACTGCACGCTCGAGCCAGCATAAACTGGTTAACTTGCATCCATAGTTTCCCAGGTTCGGCTATACTAGGGGGTAGGATTACGGAAGAAAACCACGTGGTGTGATCCCAAAACTAGAGGATGGTGGACAACCGAGGATGCTCTACTAGGGCCACTTGGTTTTAACTAGCTAGCATGCTGCTACCGGAAGTTAGCTTTCTATAGGGTCTACAGACTTGTCCTTTTGGAATCCTCTTCAAGGCTTCCAGGACAATGATCCCATCAAGTTTCAAGCACTTAAAATCTTTCCCTGAGGAGATATGAGCCTTTGAAGGAGTGAAATTGGTGTTTTGGGGGGGTCTTCAAACCACTCCCACGCAGAGATGCTAAGGGCTACAGAGTCACAACCAACATGGTTGGATCCCATTTGGCAGTGGCTACAACGTCAAAAAGAAAGCTAAGCTCTGACATGTTCAGAGCAAAAAAAGCTCTGATCAGCTCAGACTATTCAGGTGGTCTCAGGTTTGTTAGGCCTGACACCCTCTTTAAATCCTGGATTTCATACAGCCAATTAAGCCTTGTGGATGTTTTTAAGGGGATTTCACCCAATGACCTCATTGTAGGCCCTCTACTGAGTGTCTGTGAGAAAAATGGGAGAAAACAAATGAATATTTAGGAGTTTATTGCCATTTTTGCACTTGTCAAAAAAGATCAAAAGAAAACTACATTAGGGTCTGGTTAGGGCCCTTAACTTGCAGCTTTTGACCCCATATTTCAGGGTATGCATGTTGAGAAGCCCCTCTTGGTTTAGGAAAAGGATCCAGATCTCTAAGTGGTTTTAAAGTAATTAATTTGAATTAAAAGACTGCTTTGTGAGGAGAATGTGTTGGCCTTGGCGTCAGAGCTTGACCCTGCGTGTGCTTGGACATCAGCGCTAGACTCTTTATCCCTTATGCTACTCCAACTGTTATAACAGTAACACATGTGGATATACTTGTATCTTTGTAATTATACATCATATGTGACCTTAGGTACAACAGTTTCAACGATTAGCTTCTGTACAACCTGTTTCCTCATAATAAGTGTACAAAATGACATGTTACGATACCAGGTAAGTATTACATCACACAGTGTCTATTAGAATAAAACTTATTAGTCAAAATTGAACATGTTTCTGTCCCTCTCTCAAAGAAAAGTGCACTCAATAATACATCACAACATAATAAACAGTGGATATTAATATTGGTATTCAAGCCTTCACATTTTCCATCCTTTTATTTCTTTAACCCTCTGGGAGGGGGACTTGAGGTGAGACGTGCATCCCCAGGTGGTTGGGTTTAGTAGAAACCCACTGGTAGTGGTATATTAATTGATTGTGAGTTCAAATCAAATACCTTGAGGTGAGACAGCTAAGTAGTCATCCTCAATACAGGTTTACAATAAAGGACTTGAGATGACGTCATAAATGGTATGTAAACTAAACAATAATATAAAGCTACAACAATGGGTTGTATCAGTTCATAACTCTATGTGTGTGTGTTACTTAAATAGAGTGGAAATCTCTAAACAAACACAACAGCACACCTATGTTATAAATGTTTTCATAAAGAATTGTATTTTTGGTGACTTCCCATCAGGCCCCAGAGTAATACTGCACCTCTTTAGAAAGATTAAGACCTAAATCATCAGAATCTGCAATAATAATCACAATAAACACAAGCAATGACATTTTCACAAGCCTTTCCAGTCCAAAAATCATGTTTTTCGGTTCAGAAATAAAGAAATGAGCCATTTGTTTCATAAATCTTCGTTGCACCATAATGAAAGACCACTTGAAATGACCGTCTGCTTCCGCCTGTGTCATTTGACGAGCTTTCAGATGCGTTTGTGGAACGAGGAAACCGTAGGACCTCAAAACACGGAGAAAGAAATCTATGAGGTATAGCTGTTGCTTTCTCGCAGCTCGCGACGTCAATACTTTACACACAGTGATCCCACTACTACTGGAAGATGCGCACAGTCTCAATGGTTACATACGTGGTACTCTTTTCGAAATCCGTCGTTGTTAGACCCTCTGCGTGTGCTTTGACATCAGGGCTAGACTCTTTATATGTTCTTGGGAATGGCTGCGTAACCGCACGCTGTGCGCCCCGTCACGACTTGTCCCTGCCGTCTTACTCTATAGGACCAGGGGTCCGGTTCCCTAAATCGAGCGAATAATGTGTTTTAACTCCGGGGGTGGGCTTAAGTTTGGGGGCCCGGGGTCGGGAGGTGAGCAAGGTTGGATGGGGTTTGAAGTCGCAAGATTGTTGCCGTCTTTTTTCCACCGACTCAATTTAGCTGTACTTTTAACGTTATTAAAAGGGTTAGGGGGTTAGGGTTAGGGTTAGGATTACGGAAGAAAACCACGTGGTGTGATCCCTCAGCTAATATCTTTTGTTCTGAAGCCGCCAGAGACTTGAACGTCGCACTTGTCAATACTAACTAGTGGATTACCGATCGATTGGTAGGAACCTCGACATTGTGGGACCTCGGGAAGGCCCTTTTCTGACATGTGCGTCAAAAGCGTGATGATCCCTCGCAATGTGTTGGCCTTGGCGTCAGAGCTTGACCCTGCGTGTGCTTTGACATCACGGCTAGACTCTTTATGTGGTCTTTGACAGCACGGCTAGACTCTCTGCGTGTGCTTTGACATCAGGGCTATACTCTTTATGTGGTCTTTGACAGCACGGCTAGACTCTCTGCGTGTGCTTTGACATCACGGCTAGACTCTTTATGTGTGCTTTGACATCAGGGCTATACTCTTTATGTGGTCTTTGACAGCACGGCTAGACTCTCTGCGTGTGCTTTGACATCACGGCTAGACTCTTTATGTGTTCTATGACAGCACGGCTAGACTCCTTTGGCTGCCCCCGCTGGCCGCCGGCGTTACTGCACGCTCGAGCCAGCATAAACTGGTTAACTTGCATCCATAGTTTCCCAGGTTAGGCTATACCTGGTTAGGGGGTAGGATTACGGAAGAAAACCACGTGGTGTGATCCCTCAGCTAATATCTTTTGTTCTGAAGCCGCCAGAGACTTGAACGTCGCACTTGTCAATACTAACTAGTGGATTACCGATCGATTGGTAGGAACCTCGACATTGTGGGACCTCGGGAAGGCCCTTTTCTGACATGTGCGTCAAAAGCGTGATGATCCCTCGCAATGTGTTGGCCTTGGCGTCAGAGCTTGACCCTGCGTGTGCTTTGACATCAGGGCTATACTCTTTATGTGGTCTTTGACAGCACGGCTAGACTCTCTGCGTGTGCTTTGACATCAGGGCTATACTCTTTATGTGGTCTTTGACAGCACGGCTAGACTCTCTGCGTGTGCTTTGACATCACGGCTAGACTCTCTGCGTGTGCTTTGACATCACGGCTAGACTCTCTGCGTGTGCTTTGACATCACGGCTAGACTCTTTATGTGTGCTTTGACATCAGGGCTATACTCTTTATGTGGTCTTTGACAGCACGGCTAGACTCTCTGCATGTGCTTTGACATCACGGCTAGACTCTTTATGTGTTCTTTGACAGCACGGCTAGACTCTTTATGTGGTCTTTGACAGCACGGCTAGACTCTCTGCGTGTGCTTTGACATCACGGCTAGACTCTCTATGTGTGCTTTGACATCACGGCTAGACTCTTTATGTGTGCTTTGACATCACGGCTAGACTCTCTATGTGTGCTTTGACATCAGGGCTATACTCTGTATGTGGTCTTTGACAGCACGGCTAGACTCTCTGCGTGTGCTTTGACATCACGGCTAGACTCTCTATGTGTGCTTTGACATCACGGCTAGACTCTTTATGTGTGCTTTGACATCACGGCTAGACTCTCTATGTGTGCTTTGACATCACGGCTAGACTCTCTATGTGTGCTTTGACATCACGGCTAGACTCTTTATGTGTGCTTTGACATCACGGCTAGACTCTCTATGTGTGCTTTGACATCAGGGCTATACTCTGTATGTGGTCTTTGACAGCACGGCTAGACTCTCTGCGTGTGCTTTGACATCACGGCTAGACTCTCTATGTGTGCTTTGACATCACGGCTAGACTCTTTATGTGTGCTTTGACATCACGGCTAGACTCTCTATGTGTGCTTTGACATCAGGGCTATACTCTTTATGTGGTCCTTGACAGCACGGCTAGACTCTCTGCGTGTGCTTTGACATCACGGCTAGACTCTTTATGTGTGCTTTGACAGCACGGCTAGACTCTCTGCGTGTGCTTTGACATCAGGGCTATACTCTTTATGTGTGCTTTGACATCACGGCTAGACTCTCTATGTGTGCTTTGACATCACGGCTAGACTCTTTATGTGGTCTTTGACAGCACGGCTAGACTCTCTGCGTGTGCTTTGACATCACGGCTAGACTCTTTATGTGTGCTTTGACATCACGGCTAGACTCTTTATGTGGTCTTTGACAGCACGGCTAGACTCTTTATGTGGTCTTTGACATCACGGCTAGACTCTTTATGTGGTCTTTGACAGCACGGCTAGACTCTCTGCGTGTGCTTTGACAGCACGGCTAGACTCTCTGCGTGTGCTTTGACATCAGGGCTATACTCTTTATGTGGTCTTTGACAGCACGGCTAGACTCTCTGCGTGTGCTTTGACATCACGGCTAGACTCTTTATGTGTTCTATGACAGCACGGCTAGACTCCTTTGGCTGCCCCCGCTGGCCGCCGGCGTTACTGCACGCTCGAGCCAGCATAAACTGGTTAACTTGCATCCATAGTTTCCCAGGTTCGGCTATACTAGGGGGTAGGATTACGGAAGAAAACCACGTGGTGTGATCCCAAAACTAGAGGATGGTGGACAACCGAGGATGCTCTACTAGGGCCACTTGGTTTTAACTAGCTAGCATGCTGCTACCGGAAGTTAGCTTTCTATAGGGTCTACAGACTTGTCCTTTTGGAATCCTCTTCAAGGCTTCCAGGACAATGATCCCATCAAGTTTCAAGCACTTAAAATCTTTCCCTGAGGAGATATGAGCCTTTGAAGGAGTGAAATTGGTGTTTTGGGGGGGTCTTCAAACCACTCCCACGCAGAGATGCTAAGGGCTACAGAGTCACAACCAACATGGTTGGATCCCATTTGGCAGTGGCTACAACGTCAAAAAGAAAGCTAAGCTCTGACATGTTCAGAGCAAAAAAAGCTCTGATCAGCTCAGACTATTCAGGTGGTCTCAGGTTTGTTAGGCCTGACACCCTCTTTAAATCCTGGATTTCATACAGCCAATTAAGCCTTGTGGATGTTTTTAAGGGGATTTCACCCAATGACCTCATTGTAGGCCCTCTACTGAGTGTCTGTGAGAAAAATGGGAGAAAACAAATGAATATTTAGGAGTTTATTGCCATTTTTGCACTTGTCAAAAAAGATCAAAAGAAAACTACATTAGGGTCTGGTTAGGGCCCTTAACTTGCAGCTTTTGACCCCATATTTCAGGGTATGCATGTTGAGAAGCCCCTCTTGGTTTAGGAAAAGGATCCAGATCTCTAAGTGGTTTTAAAGTAATTAATTTGAATTAAAAGACTGCTTTGTGAGGAGAATGTGTTGGCCTTGGCGTCAGAGCTTGACCCTGCGTGTGCTTGGACATCAGCGCTAGACTCTTTATCCCTTATGCTACTCCAACTGTTATAACAGTAACACATGTGGATATACTTGTATCTTTGTAATTATACATCATATGTGACCTTAGGTACAACAGTTTCAACGATTAGCTTCTGTACAACCTGTTTCCTCATAATAAGTGTACAAAATGACATGTTACGATACCAGGTAAGTATTACATCACACAGTGTCTATTAGAATAAAACTTATTAGTCAAAATTGAACATGTTTCTGTCCCTCTCTCAAAGAAAAGTGCACTCAATAATACATCACAACATAATAAACAGTGGATATTAATATTGGTATTCAAGCCTTCACATTTTCCATCCTTTTATTTCTTTAACCCTCTGGGAGGGGGACTTGAGGTGAGACGTGCATCCCCAGGTGGTTGGGTTTAGTAGAAACCCACTGGTAGTGGTATATTAATTGATTGTGAGTTCAAATCAAATACCTTGAGGTGAGACAGCTAAGTAGTCATCCTCAATACAGGTTTACAATAAAGGACTTGAGATGACGTCATAAATGGTATGTAAACTAAACAATAATATAAAGCTACAACAATGGGTTGTATCAGTTCATAACTCTATGTGTGTGTGTTACTTAAATAGAGTGGAAATCTCTAAACAAACACAACAGCACACCTATGTTATAAATGTTTTCATAAAGAATTGTATTTTTGGTGACTTCCCATCAGGCCCCAGAGTAATACTGCACCTCTTTAGAAAGATTAAGACCTAAATCATCAGAATCTGCAATAATAATCACAATAAACACAAGCAATGACATTTTCACAAGCCTTTCCAGTCCAAAAATCATGTTTTTCGGTTCAGAAATAAAGAAATGAGCCATTTGTTTCATAAATCTTCGTTGCACCATAATGAAAGACCACTTGAAATGACCGTCTGCTTCCGCCTGTGTCATTTGACGAGCTTTCAGATGCGTTTGTGGAACGAGGAAACCGTAGGACCTCAAAACACGGAGAAAGAAATCTATGAGGTATAGCTGTTGCTTTCTCGCAGCTCGCGACGTCAATACTTTACACACAGTGATCCCACTACTACTGGAAGATGCGCACAGTCTCAATGGTTACATACGTGGTACTCTTTTCGAAATCCGTCGTTGTTAGACCCTCTGCGTGTGCTTTGACATCAGGGCTAGACTCTTTATATGTTCTTGGGAATGGCTGCGTAACCGCACGCGTGCGCCCCGTCACGACTTGTCCCTGCCGTCTTACTCTATAGGACCAGGGGTCCGGTTCCCTAAATCGAGCGAATAATGTGTTTTAACTCCGGGGGTGGGCTTAAGTTTGGGGGCCCGGGGTCGGGAGGTGAGCAAGGTTGGATGGGGTTTGAAGTCGCAAGATTGTTGCCGTCTTTTTTCCACCGACTCAATTTAGCTGTACTTTTAACGTTATTAAAAGGGTTAGGGGGTTAGGGTTAGGGTTAGGATTACGGAAGAAAACCACGTGGTGTGATCCCTCAGCTAATATCTTTTGTTCTGAAGCCGCCAGAGACTTGAACGTCGCACTTGTCAATACTAACTAGTGGATTACCGATCGATTGGTAGGAACCTCGACATTGTGGGACCTCGGGAAGGCCCTTTTCTGACATGTGCGTCAAAAGCGTGATGATCCCTCGCAATGTGTTGGCCTTGGCGTCAGAGCTTGACCCTGCGTGTGCTTTGACATCACGGCTAGACTCTTTATGTGGTCTTTGACAGCACGGCTAGACTCTCTGCGTGTGCTTTGACATCAGGGCTATACTCTTTATGTGGTCTTTGACAGCACGGCTAGACTCTCTGCGTGTGCTTTGACATCACGGCTAGACTCTTTATGTGTGCTTTGACATCAGGGCTATACTCTTTATGTGGTCTTTGACAGCACGGCTAGACTCTCTGCGTGTGCTTTGACATCACGGCTAGACTCTTTATGTGTTCTATGACAGCACGGCTAGACTCCTTTGGCTGCCCCCGCTGGCCGCCGGCGTTACTGCACGCTCGAGCCAGCATAAACTGGTTAACTTGCATCCATAGTTTCCCAGGTTAGGCTATACCTGGTTAGGGGGTAGGATTACGGAAGAAAACCACGTGGTGTGATCCCTCAGCTAATATCTTTTGTTCTGAAGCCGCCAGAGACTTGAACGTCGCACTTGTCAATACTAACTAGTGGATTACCGATCGATTGGTAGGAACCTCGACATTGTGGGACCTCGGGAAGGCCCTTTTCTGACATGTGCGTCAAAAGCGTGATGATCCCTCGCAATGTGTTGGCCTTGGCGTCAGAGCTTGACCCTGCGTGTGCTTTGACATCAGGGCTATACTCTTTATGTGGTCTTTGACAGCACGGCTAGACTCTCTGCGTGTGCTTTGACATCAGGGCTATACTCTTTATGTGGTCTTTGACAGCACGGCTAGACTCTCTGCGTGTGCTTTGACATCACGGCTAGACTCTCTGCGTGTGCTTTGACATCACGGCTAGACTCTCTGCGTGTGCTTTGACATCACGGCTAGACTCTTTATGTGTGCTTTGACATCAGGGCTATACTCTTTATGTGGTCTTTGACAGCACGGCTAGACTCTCTGCATGTGCTTTGACATCACGGCTAGACTCTTTATGTGTTCTTTGACAGCACGGCTAGACTCTTTATGTGGTCTTTGACAGCACGGCTAGACTCTCTGCGTGTGCTTTGACATCACGGCTAGACTCTCTATGTGTGCTTTGACATCACGGCTAGACTCTTTATGTGTGCTTTGACATCACGGCTAGACTCTCTATGTGTGCTTTGACATCAGGGCTATACTCTGTATGTGGTCTTTGACAGCACGGCTAGACTCTCTGCGTGTGCTTTGACATCACGGCTAGACTCTCTATGTGTGCTTTGACATCACGGCTAGACTCTTTATGTGTGCTTTGACATCACGGCTAGACTCTCTATGTGTGCTTTGACATCACGGCTAGACTCTCTATGTGTGCTTTGACATCACGGCTAGACTCTTTATGTGTGCTTTGACATCACGGCTAGACTCTCTATGTGTGCTTTGACATCAGGGCTATACTCTGTATGTGGTCTTTGACAGCACGGCTAGACTCTCTGCGTGTGCTTTGACATCACGGCTAGACTCTCTATGTGTGCTTTGACATCACGGCTAGACTCTTTATGTGTGCTTTGACATCACGGCTAGACTCTCTATGTGTGCTTTGACATCAGGGCTATACTCTTTATGTGGTCCTTGACAGCACGGCTAGACTCTCTGCGTGTGCTTTGACATCACGGCTAGACTCTTTATGTGTGCTTTGACAGCACGGCTAGACTCTCTGCGTGTGCTTTGACATCAGGGCTATACTCTTTATGTGTGCTTTGACATCACGGCTAGACTCTCTATGTGTGCTTTGACATCACGGCTAGACTCTTTATGTGGTCTTTGACAGCACGGCTAGACTCTCTGCGTGTGCTTTGACATCACGGCTAGACTCTTTATGTGTGCTTTGACATCACGGCTAGACTCTTTATGTGGTCTTTGACAGCACGGCTAGACTCTTTATGTGGTCTTTGACATCACGGCTAGACTCTTTATGTGGTCTTTGACAGCACGGCTAGACTCTCTGCGTGTGCTTTGACAGCACGGCTAGACTCTCTGCGTGTGCTTTGACATCAGGGCTATACTCTTTATGTGGTCTTTGACAGCACGGCTAGACTCTCTGCGTGTGCTTTGACATCACGGCTAGACTCTTTATGTGTTCTATGACAGCACGGCTAGACTCCTTTGGCTGCCCCCGCTGGCCGCCGGCGTTACTGCACGCTCGAGCCAGCATAAACTGGTTAACTTGCATCCATAGTTTCCCAGGTTCGGCTATACTAGGGGGTAGGATTACGGAAGAAAACCACGTGGTGTGATCCCAAAACTAGAGGATGGTGGACAACCGAGGATGCTCTACTAGGGCCACTTGGTTTTAACTAGCTAGCATGCTGCTACCGGAAGTTAGCTTTCTATAGGGTCTACAGACTTGTCCTTTTGGAATCCTCTTCAAGGCTTCCAGGACAATGATCCCATCAAGTTTCAAGCACTTAAAATCTTTCCCTGAGGAGATATGAGCCTTTGAAGGAGTGAAATTGGTGTTTTGGGGGGGTCTTCAAACCACTCCCACGCAGAGATGCTAAGGGCTACAGAGTCACAACCAACATGGTTGGATCCCATTTGGCAGTGGCTACAACGTCAAAAAGAAAGCTAAGCTCTGACATGTTCAGAGCAAAAAAAGCTCTGATCAGCTCAGACTATTCAGGTGGTCTCAGGTTTGTTAGGCCTGACACCCTCTTTAAATCCTGGATTTCATACAGCCAATTAAGCCTTGTGGATGTTTTTAAGGGGATTTCACCCAATGACCTCATTGTAGGCCCTCTACTGAGTGTCTGTGAGAAAAATGGGAGAAAACAAATGAATATTTAGGAGTTTATTGCCATTTTTGCACTTGTCAAAAAAGATCAAAAGAAAACTACATTAGGGTCTGGTTAGGGCCCTTAACTTGCAGCTTTTGACCCCATATTTCAGGGTATGCATGTTGAGAAGCCCCTCTTGGTTTAGGAAAAGGATCCAGATCTCTAAGTGGTTTTAAAGTAATTAATTTGAATTAAAAGACTGCTTTGTGAGGAGAATGTGTTGGCCTTGGCGTCAGAGCTTGACCCTGCGTGTGCTTGGACATCAGCGCTAGACTCTTTATCCCTTATGCTACTCCAACTGTTATAACAGTAACACATGTGGATATACTTGTATCTTTGTAATTATACATCATATGTGACCTTAGGTACAACAGTTTCAACGATTAGCTTCTGTACAACCTGTTTCCTCATAATAAGTGTACAAAATGACATGTTACGATACCAGGTAAGTATTACATCACACAGTGTCTATTAGAATAAAACTTATTAGTCAAAATTGAACATGTTTCTGTCCCTCTCTCAAAGAAAAGTGCACTCAATAATACATCACAACATAATAAACAGTGGATATTAATATTGGTATTCAAGCCTTCACATTTTCCATCCTTTTATTTCTTTAACCCTCTGGGAGGGGGACTTGAGGTGAGACGTGCATCCCCAGGTGGTTGGGTTTAGTAGAAACCCACTGGTAGTGGTATATTAATTGATTGTGAGTTCAAATCAAATACCTTGAGGTGAGACAGCTAAGTAGTCATCCTCAATACAGGTTTACAATAAAGGACTTGAGATGACGTCATAAATGGTATGTAAACTAAACAATAATATAAAGCTACAACAATGGGTTGTATCAGTTCATAACTCTATGTGTGTGTGTTACTTAAATAGAGTGGAAATCTCTAAACAAACACAACAGCACACCTATGTTATAAATGTTTTCATAAAGAATTGTATTTTTGGTGACTTCCCATCAGGCCCCAGAGTAATACTGCACCTCTTTAGAAAGATTAAGACCTAAATCATCAGAATCTGCAATAATAATCACAATAAACACAAGCAATGACATTTTCACAAGCCTTTCCAGTCCAAAAATCATGTTTTTCGGTTCAGAAATAAAGAAATGAGCCATTTGTTTCATAAATCTTCGTTGCACCATAATGAAAGACCACTTGAAATGACCGTCTGCTTCCGCCTGTGTCATTTGACGAGCTTTCAGATGCGTTTGTGGAACGAGGAAACCGTAGGACCTCAAAACACGGAGAAAGAAATCTATGAGGTATAGCTGTTGCTTTCTCGCAGCTCGCGACGTCAATACTTTACACACAGTGATCCCACTACTACTGGAAGATGCGCACAGTCTCAATGGTTACATACGTGGTACTCTTTTCGAAATCCGTCGTTGTTAGACCCTCTGCGTGTGCTTTGACATCAGGGCTAGACTCTTTATATGTTCTTGGGAATGGCTGCGTAACCGCACGCGTGCGCCCCGTCACGACTTGTCCCTGCCGTCTTACTCTATAGGACCAGGGGTCCGGTTCCCTAAATCGAGCGAATAATGTGTTTTAACTCCGGGGGTGGGCTTAAGTTTGGGGGCCCGGGGTCGGGAGGTGAGCAAGGTTGGATGGGGTTTGAAGTCGCAAGATTGTTGCCGTCTTTTTTCCACCGACTCAATTTAGCTGTACTTTTAACGTTATTAAAAGGGTTAGGGGGTTAGGGTTAGGGTTAGGATTACGGAAGAAAACCACGTGGTGTGATCCCTCAGCTAATATCTTTTGTTCTGAAGCCGCCAGAGACTTGAACGTCGCACTTGTCAATACTAACTAGTGGATTACCGATCGATTGGTAGGAACCTCGACATTGTGGGACCTCGGGAAGGCCCTTTTCTGACATGTGCGTCAAAAGCGTGATGATCCCTCGCAATGTGTTGGCCTTGGCGTCAGAGCTTGACCCTGCGTGTGCTTTGACATCACGGCTAGACTCTTTATGTGGTCTTTGACAGCACGGCTAGACTCTCTGCGTGTGCTTTGACATCAGGGCTATACTCTTTATGTGGTCTTTGACAGCACGGCTAGACTCTCTGCGTGTGCTTTGACATCACGGCTAGACTCTTTATGTGTGCTTTGACATCAGGGCTATACTCTTTATGTGGTCTTTGACAGCACGGCTAGACTCTCTGCGTGTGCTTTGACATCACGGCTAGACTCTTTATGTGTTCTATGACAGCACGGCTAGACTCCTTTGGCTGCCCCCGCTGGCCGCCGGCGTTACTGCACGCTCGAGCCAGCATAAACTGGTTAACTTGCATCCATAGTTTCCCAGGTTAGGCTATACCTGGTTAGGGGGTAGGATTACGGAAGAAAACCACGTGGTGTGATCCCTCAGCTAATATCTTTTGTTCTGAAGCCGCCAGAGACTTGAACGTCGCACTTGTCAATACTAACTAGTGGATTACCGATCGATTGGTAGGAACCTCGACATTGTGGGACCTCGGGAAGGCCCTTTTCTGACATGTGCGTCAAAAGCGTGATGATCCCTCGCAATGTGTTGGCCTTGGCGTCAGAGCTTGACCCTGCGTGTGCTTTGACATCAGGGCTATACTCTTTATGTGGTCTTTGACAGCACGGCTAGACTCTCTGCGTGTGCTTTGACATCAGGGCTATACTCTTTATGTGGTCTTTGACAGCACGGCTAGACTCTCTGCGTGTGCTTTGACATCACGGCTAGACTCTCTGCGTGTGCTTTGACATCACGGCTAGACTCTCTGCGTGTGCTTTGACATCACGGCTAGACTCTTTATGTGTGCTTTGACATCAGGGCTATACTCTTTATGTGGTCTTTGACAGCACGGCTAGACTCTCTGCATGTGCTTTGACATCACGGCTAGACTCTTTATGTGTTCTTTGACAGCACGGCTAGACTCTTTATGTGGTCTTTGACAGCACGGCTAGACTCTCTGCGTGTGCTTTGACATCACGGCTAGACTCTCTATGTGTGCTTTGACATCACGGCTAGACTCTTTATGTGTGCTTTGACATCACGGCTAGACTCTCTATGTGTGCTTTGACATCAGGGCTATACTCTGTATGTGGTCTTTGACAGCACGGCTAGACTCTCTGCGTGTGCTTTGACATCACGGCTAGACTCTCTATGTGTGCTTTGACATCACGGCTAGACTCTTTATGTGTGCTTTGACATCACGGCTAGACTCTCTATGTGTGCTTTGACATCACGGCTAGACTCTCTATGTGTGCTTTGACATCACGGCTAGACTCTTTATGTGTGCTTTGACATCACGGCTAGACTCTCTATGTGTGCTTTGACATCAGGGCTATACTCTGTATGTGGTCTTTGACAGCACGGCTAGACTCTCTGCGTGTGCTTTGACATCACGGCTAGACTCTCTATGTGTGCTTTGACATCACGGCTAGACTCTTTATGTGTGCTTTGACATCACGGCTAGACTCTCTATGTGTGCTTTGACATCAGGGCTATACTCTTTATGTGGTCCTTGACAGCACGGCTAGACTCTCTGCGTGTGCTTTGACATCACGGCTAGACTCTTTATGTGTGCTTTGACAGCACGGCTAGACTCTCTGCGTGTGCTTTGACATCAGGGCTATACTCTTTATGTGTGCTTTGACATCACGGCTAGACTCTCTATGTGTGCTTTGACATCACGGCTAGACTCTTTATGTGGTCTTTGACAGCACGGCTAGACTCTCTGCGTGTGCTTTGACATCACGGCTAGACTCTTTATGTGTGCTTTGACATCACGGCTAGACTCTTTATGTGGTCTTTGACAGCACGGCTAGACTCTTTATGTGGTCTTTGACATCACGGCTAGACTCTTTATGTGGTCTTTGACAGCACGGCTAGACTCTCTGCGTGTGCTTTGACAGCACGGCTAGACTCTCTGCGTGTGCTTTGACATCAGGGCTATACTCTTTATGTGGTCTTTGACAGCACGGCTAGACTCTCTGCGTGTGCTTTGACATCACGGCTAGACTCTTTATGTGTTCTATGACAGCACGGCTAGACTCCTTTGGCTGCCCCCGCTGGCCGCCGGCGTTACTGCACGCTCGAGCCAGCATAAACTGGTTAACTTGCATCCATAGTTTCCCAGGTTCGGCTATACTAGGGGGTAGGATTACGGAAGAAAACCACGTGGTGTGATCCCAAAACTAGAGGATGGTGGACAACCGAGGATGCTCTACTAGGGCCACTTGGTTTTAACTAGCTAGCATGCTGCTACCGGAAGTTAGCTTTCTATAGGGTCTACAGACTTGTCCTTTTGGAATCCTCTTCAAGGCTTCCAGGACAATGATCCCATCAAGTTTCAAGCACTTAAAATCTTTCCCTGAGGAGATATGAGCCTTTGAAGGAGTGAAATTGGTGTTTTGGGGGGGTCTTCAAACCACTCCCACGCAGAGATGCTAAGGGCTACAGAGTCACAACCAACATGGTTGGATCCCATTTGGCAGTGGCTACAACGTCAAAAAGAAAGCTAAGCTCTGACATGTTCAGAGCAAAAAAAGCTCTGATCAGCTCAGACTATTCAGGTGGTCTCAGGTTTGTTAGGCCTGACACCCTCTTTAAATCCTGGATTTCATACAGCCAATTAAGCCTTGTGGATGTTTTTAAGGGGATTTCACCCAATGACCTCATTGTAGGCCCTCTACTGAGTGTCTGTGAGAAAAATGGGAGAAAACAAATGAATATTTAGGAGTTTATTGCCATTTTTGCACTTGTCAAAAAAGATCAAAAGAAAACTACATTAGGGTCTGGTTAGGGCCCTTAACTTGCAGCTTTTGACCCCATATTTCAGGGTATGCATGTTGAGAAGCCCCTCTTGGTTTAGGAAAAGGATCCAGATCTCTAAGTGGTTTTAAAGTAATTAATTTGAATTAAAAGACTGCTTTGTGAGGAGAATGTGTTGGCCTTGGCGTCAGAGCTTGACCCTGCGTGTGCTTGGACATCAGCGCTAGACTCTTTATCCCTTATGCTACTCCAACTGTTATAACAGTAACACATGTGGATATACTTGTATCTTTGTAATTATACATCATATGTGACCTTAGGTACAACAGTTTCAACGATTAGCTTCTGTACAACCTGTTTCCTCATAATAAGTGTACAAAATGACATGTTACGATACCAGGTAAGTATTACATCACACAGTGTCTATTAGAATAAAACTTATTAGTCAAAATTGAACATGTTTCTGTCCCTCTCTCAAAGAAAAGTGCACTCAATAATACATCACAACATAATAAACAGTGGATATTAATATTGGTATTCAAGCCTTCACATTTTCCATCCTTTTATTTCTTTAACCCTCTGGGAGGGGGACTTGAGGTGAGACGTGCATCCCCAGGTGGTTGGGTTTAGTAGAAACCCACTGGTAGTGGTATATTAATTGATTGTGAGTTCAAATCAAATACCTTGAGGTGAGACAGCTAAGTAGTCATCCTCAATACAGGTTTACAATAAAGGACTTGAGATGACGTCATAAATGGTATGTAAACTAAACAATAATATAAAGCTACAACAATGGGTTGTATCAGTTCATAACTCTATGTGTGTGTGTTACTTAAATAGAGTGGAAATCTCTAAACAAACACAACAGCACACCTATGTTATAAATGTTTTCATAAAGAATTGTATTTTTGGTGACTTCCCATCAGGCCCCAGAGTAATACTGCACCTCTTTAGAAAGATTAAGACCTAAATCATCAGAATCTGCAATAATAATCACAATAAACACAAGCAATGACATTTTCACAAGCCTTTCCAGTCCAAAAATCATGTTTTTCGGTTCAGAAATAAAGAAATGAGCCATTTGTTTCATAAATCTTCGTTGCACCATAATGAAAGACCACTTGAAATGACCGTCTGCTTCCGCCTGTGTCATTTGACGAGCTTTCAGATGCGTTTGTGGAACGAGGAAACCGTAGGACCTCAAAACACGGAGAAAGAAATCTATGAGGTATAGCTGTTGCTTTCTCGCAGCTCGCGACGTCAATACTTTACACACAGTGATCCCACTACTACTGGAAGATGCGCACAGTCTCAATGGTTACATACGTGGTACTCTTTTCGAAATCCGTCGTTGTTAGACCCTCTGCGTGTGCTTTGACATCAGGGCTAGACTCTTTATATGTTCTTGGGAATGGCTGCGTAACCGCACGCGTGCGCCCCGTCACGACTTGTCCCTGCCGTCTTACTCTATAGGACCAGGGGTCCGGTTCCCTAAATCGAGCGAATAATGTGTTTTAACTCCGGGGGTGGGCTTAAGTTTGGGGGCCCGGGGTCGGGAGGTGAGCAAGGTTGGATGGGGTTTGAAGTCGCAAGATTGTTGCCGTCTTTTTTCCACCGACTCAATTTAGCTGTACTTTTAACGTTATTAAAAGGGTTAGGGGGTTAGGGTTAGGGTTAGGATTACGGAAGAAAACCACGTGGTGTGATCCCTCAGCTAATATCTTTTGTTCTGAAGCCGCCAGAGACTTGAACGTCGCACTTGTCAATACTAACTAGTGGATTACCGATCGATTGGTAGGAACCTCGACATTGTGGGACCTCGGGAAGGCCCTTTTCTGACATGTGCGTCAAAAGCGTGATGATCCCTCGCAATGTGTTGGCCTTGGCGTCAGAGCTTGACCCTGCGTGTGCTTTGACATCACGGCTAGACTCTTTATGTGGTCTTTGACAGCACGGCTAGACTCTCTGCGTGTGCTTTGACATCAGGGCTATACTCTTTATGTGGTCTTTGACAGCACGGCTAGACTCTCTGCGTGTGCTTTGACATCACGGCTAGACTCTTTATGTGTGCTTTGACATCAGGGCTATACTCTTTATGTGGTCTTTGACAGCACGGCTAGACTCTCTGCGTGTGCTTTGACATCACGGCTAGACTCTTTATGTGTTCTATGACAGCACGGCTAGACTCCTTTGGCTGCCCCCGCTGGCCGCCGGCGTTACTGCACGCTCGAGCCAGCATAAACTGGTTAACTTGCATCCATAGTTTCCCAGGTTAGGCTATACCTGGTTAGGGGGTAGGATTACGGAAGAAAACCACGTGGTGTGATCCCTCAGCTAATATCTTTTGTTCTGAAGCCGCCAGAGACTTGAACGTCGCACTTGTCAATACTAACTAGTGGATTACCGATCGATTGGTAGGAACCTCGACATTGTGGGACCTCGGGAAGGCCCTTTTCTGACATGTGCGTCAAAAGCGTGATGATCCCTCGCAATGTGTTGGCCTTGGCGTCAGAGCTTGACCCTGCGTGTGCTTTGACATCAGGGCTATACTCTTTATGTGGTCTTTGACAGCACGGCTAGACTCTCTGCGTGTGCTTTGACATCAGGGCTATACTCTTTATGTGGTCTTTGACAGCACGGCTAGACTCTCTGCGTGTGCTTTGACATCACGGCTAGACTCTCTGCGTGTGCTTTGACATCACGGCTAGACTCTCTGCGTGTGCTTTGACATCACGGCTAGACTCTTTATGTGTGCTTTGACATCAGGGCTATACTCTTTATGTGGTCTTTGACAGCACGGCTAGACTCTCTGCATGTGCTTTGACATCACGGCTAGACTCTTTATGTGTTCTTTGACAGCACGGCTAGACTCTTTATGTGGTCTTTGACAGCACGGCTAGACTCTCTGCGTGTGCTTTGACATCACGGCTAGACTCTCTATGTGTGCTTTGACATCACGGCTAGACTCTTTATGTGTGCTTTGACATCACGGCTAGACTCTCTATGTGTGCTTTGACATCAGGGCTATACTCTGTATGTGGTCTTTGACAGCACGGCTAGACTCTCTGCGTGTGCTTTGACATCACGGCTAGACTCTCTATGTGTGCTTTGACATCACGGCTAGACTCTTTATGTGTGCTTTGACATCACGGCTAGACTCTCTATGTGTGCTTTGACATCACGGCTAGACTCTCTATGTGTGCTTTGACATCACGGCTAGACTCTTTATGTGTGCTTTGACATCACGGCTAGACTCTCTATGTGTGCTTTGACATCAGGGCTATACTCTGTATGTGGTCTTTGACAGCACGGCTAGACTCTCTGCGTGTGCTTTGACATCACGGCTAGACTCTCTATGTGTGCTTTGACATCACGGCTAGACTCTTTATGTGTGCTTTGACATCACGGCTAGACTCTCTATGTGTGCTTTGACATCAGGGCTATACTCTTTATGTGGTCCTTGACAGCACGGCTAGACTCTCTGCGTGTGCTTTGACATCACGGCTAGACTCTTTATGTGTGCTTTGACAGCACGGCTAGACTCTCTGCGTGTGCTTTGACATCAGGGCTATACTCTTTATGTGTGCTTTGACATCACGGCTAGACTCTCTATGTGTGCTTTGACATCACGGCTAGACTCTTTATGTGGTCTTTGACAGCACGGCTAGACTCTCTGCGTGTGCTTTGACATCACGGCTAGACTCTTTATGTGTGCTTTGACATCACGGCTAGACTCTTTATGTGGTCTTTGACAGCACGGCTAGACTCTTTATGTGGTCTTTGACATCACGGCTAGACTCTTTATGTGGTCTTTGACAGCACGGCTAGACTCTCTGCGTGTGCTTTGACAGCACGGCTAGACTCTCTGCGTGTGCTTTGACATCAGGGCTATACTCTTTATGTGGTCTTTGACAGCACGGCTAGACTCTCTGCGTGTGCTTTGACATCACGGCTAGACTCTTTATGTGTTCTATGACAGCACGGCTAGACTCCTTTGGCTGCCCCCGCTGGCCGCCGGCGTTACTGCACGCTCGAGCCAGCATAAACTGGTTAACTTGCATCCATAGTTTCCCAGGTTCGGCTATACTAGGGGGTAGGATTACGGAAGAAAACCACGTGGTGTGATCCCAAAACTAGAGGATGGTGGACAACCGAGGATGCTCTACTAGGGCCACTTGGTTTTAACTAGCTAGCATGCTGCTACCGGAAGTTAGCTTTCTATAGGGTCTACAGACTTGTCCTTTTGGAATCCTCTTCAAGGCTTCCAGGACAATGATCCCATCAAGTTTCAAGCACTTAAAATCTTTCCCTGAGGAGATATGAGCCTTTGAAGGAGTGAAATTGGTGTTTTGGGGGGGTCTTCAAACCACTCCCACGCAGAGATGCTAAGGGCTACAGAGTCACAACCAACATGGTTGGATCCCATTTGGCAGTGGCTACAACGTCAAAAAGAAAGCTAAGCTCTGACATGTTCAGAGCAAAAAAAGCTCTGATCAGCTCAGACTATTCAGGTGGTCTCAGGTTTGTTAGGCCTGACACCCTCTTTAAATCCTGGATTTCATACAGCCAATTAAGCCTTGTGGATGTTTTTAAGGGGATTTCACCCAATGACCTCATTGTAGGCCCTCTACTGAGTGTCTGTGAGAAAAATGGGAGAAAACAAATGAATATTTAGGAGTTTATTGCCATTTTTGCACTTGTCAAAAAAGATCAAAAGAAAACTACATTAGGGTCTGGTTAGGGCCCTTAACTTGCAGCTTTTGACCCCATATTTCAGGGTATGCATGTTGAGAAGCCCCTCTTGGTTTAGGAAAAGGATCCAGATCTCTAAGTGGTTTTAAAGTAATTAATTTGAATTAAAAGACTGCTTTGTGAGGAGAATGTGTTGGCCTTGGCGTCAGAGCTTGACCCTGCGTGTGCTTGGACATCAGCGCTAGACTCTTTATCCCTTATGCTACTCCAACTGTTATAACAGTAACACATGTGGATATACTTGTATCTTTGTAATTATACATCATATGTGACCTTAGGTACAACAGTTTCAACGATTAGCTTCTGTACAACCTGTTTCCTCATAATAAGTGTACAAAATGACATGTTACGATACCAGGTAAGTATTACATCACACAGTGTCTATTAGAATAAAACTTATTAGTCAAAATTGAACATGTTTCTGTCCCTCTCTCAAAGAAAAGTGCACTCAATAATACATCACAACATAATAAACAGTGGATATTAATATTGGTATTCAAGCCTTCACATTTTCCATCCTTTTATTTCTTTAACCCTCTGGGAGGGGGACTTGAGGTGAGACGTGCATCCCCAGGTGGTTGGGTTTAGTAGAAACCCACTGGTAGTGGTATATTAATTGATTGTGAGTTCAAATCAAATACCTTGAGGTGAGACAGCTAAGTAGTCATCCTCAATACAGGTTTACAATAAAGGACTTGAGATGACGTCATAAATGGTATGTAAACTAAACAATAATATAAAGCTACAACAATGGGTTGTATCAGTTCATAACTCTATGTGTGTGTGTTACTTAAATAGAGTGGAAATCTCTAAACAAACACAACAGCACACCTATGTTATAAATGTTTTCATAAAGAATTGTATTTTTGGTGACTTCCCATCAGGCCCCAGAGTAATACTGCACCTCTTTAGAAAGATTAAGACCTAAATCATCAGAATCTGCAATAATAATCACAATAAACACAAGCAATGACATTTTCACAAGCCTTTCCAGTCCAAAAATCATGTTTTTCGGTTCAGAAATAAAGAAATGAGCCATTTGTTTCATAAATCTTCGTTGCACCATAATGAAAGACCACTTGAAATGACCGTCTGCTTCCGCCTGTGTCATTTGACGAGCTTTCAGATGCGTTTGTGGAACGAGGAAACCGTAGGACCTCAAAACACGGAGAAAGAAATCTATGAGGTATAGCTGTTGCTTTCTCGCAGCTCGCGACGTCAATACTTTACACACAGTGATCCCACTACTACTGGAAGATGCGCACAGTCTCAATGGTTACATACGTGGTACTCTTTTCGAAATCCGTCGTTGTTAGACCCTCTGCGTGTGCTTTGACATCAGGGCTAGACTCTTTATATGTTCTTGGGAATGGCTGCGTAACCGCACGCGTGCGCCCCGTCACGACTTGTCCCTGCCGTCTTACTCTATAGGACCAGGGGTCCGGTTCCCTAAATCGAGCGAATAATGTGTTTTAACTCCGGGGGTGGGCTTAAGTTTGGGGGCCCGGGGTCGGGAGGTGAGCAAGGTTGGATGGGGTTTGAAGTCGCAAGATTGTTGCCAGTCTTTTTTCCACCGACTCAATTTAGCTGTACTTTTAACGTTATTAAAAGGGTTAGGGGGTTAGGGTTAGGGTTAGGATTACGGAAGAAAACCACGTGGTGTGATCCCTCAGCTAATATCTTTTGTTCTGAAGCCGCCAGAGACTTGAACGTCGCACTTGTCAATACTAACTAGTGGATTACCGATCGATTGGTAGGAACCTCGACATTGTGGGACCTCGGGAAGGCCCTTTTCTGACATGTGCGTCAAAAGCGTGATGATCCCTCGCAATGTGTTGGCCTTGGCGTCAGAGCTTGACCCTGCGTGTGCTTTGACATCACGGCTAGACTCTTTATGTGGTCTTTGACAGCACGGCTAGACTCTCTGCGTGTGCTTTGACATCAGGGCTATACTCTTTATGTGGTCTTTGACAGCACGGCTAGACTCTCTGCGTGTGCTTTGACATCACGGCTAGACTCTTTATGTGTGCTTTGACATCAGGGCTATACTCTTTATGTGGTCTTTGACAGCACGGCCTAGACTCTCTGCGTGTGCTTTGACATCACGGCTAGACTCTTTATGTGTTCTATGACAGCACGGCTAGACTCCTTTGGCTGCCCCCGCTGGCCGCCGGCGTTACTGCACGCTCGAGCCAGCATAAACTGGTTAACTTGCATCCATAGTTTCCCAGGTTCGGCTATACTAGGGGGTAGGATTACGGAAGAAAACCACGTGGTGTGATCCCAAAACTAGAGATGGTGGACAACCGAGGATGCTCTACTAGGGCCACTTGGTTTTAACTAGCTAGCATGCTGCTACCGGAAGTTAGCTTTCTATAGGGTCTACAGACTTGTCCTTTTGGAATCCTCTTCAAGGCTTCCAGGACAATGATCCCATCAAGTTTCAAGCACTTAAAATCTTTCCCTGAGGAGATATGAGCCTTTGAAGGAGTGAAATTGGTGTTTTGGGGGGGTCTTCAAACCACTCCCACGCAGAGATGCTAAGGGCTACAGAGTCACAACCAACATGGTTGGATCCCATTTGGCAGTGGCTACAACGTCAAAAAGAAAGCGAAGCTCTGACATGTTCAGAGCAAAAAAAGCTCTGATCAGCTCAGACTATTCAGGTGGTCTCAGGTTTGTTAGGCCTGACACCCTCTTTAAATCCTGGATTTCATACAGCCAATTAAGCCTTGTGGATGTTTTTAAGGGGATTTCAGCAATGACCTCATTGTAGGCCCTCTACTGAGTGTCTGTGAGAAAAATGGGAGAAAACAAATGAATATTTAGGAGTTTATTGTCATTTTTGCACTTGTCAAAAAAGATCAAAAGAAAACTACATTAGGGTCTGGTTAGGGCCCTTAACTTGCAGCTTTTTGACCCATATTTCAGGGTATGCATGTTGAGAAGCCCCTCTTGGTTTAGGAAAAGGATCCAGATCTCTAAGTGGTTTTAAAGTAATTAATTTGAATTAAAAGATTGCTTCGTGAGGAGAATGTGTTGGCCTTGGCGTCAGAGCTTGACCCTGCGTGTGCTTTGACATCAGCGCTAGACTCTTTATCCCTTATGCTACTCCAACTGTTATAACAGTAACACATGTGGATATACTTGTATCTTTGTAATTATACATCATATGTGACCTTAGGTACAACAGTTTCAACGATTAGCTTCTGTACAACCTGTTTCCTCATAATGAGTGTACAAAAATGACATGTTACGATACCAGGTAAGTATTACATCACACGGTGTCTATTAGAATAAAACTTATTAGTCAAATTGACATGTTTCTGTCCCTCTCTCAAAGAAAAGTGCACTCAATAATACATCACAACATAATAAACAGTGGATATTAATATTGGTATTCAAGCCTTCACATTTTCCATCCTTTTATTTCTTAACCCTCTGGGAGGGGGACTTGAGGTGAGACGTGCATCCCCAGGTGGTTGGGTTTAGTAGAAACCCACTGGTAGTGGTATATTAATTGATTGTGAGTTCAAATCAAATACCTTGAGGTGAGACAGCTAAGTAGGTCATCCTCAATACAGGTTTACAATAAAGGACTTGAGATGACCGTCATAAATGGTATGTAAACTAAACAATAATATAAAGCTACAACAATGGGTTGTATCAGTTCATAACTCTATGTGTGTGTGTTACTTAAATAGAGTGGAAATCTCTAAACAAACACAACAGCACACCTATGTTATAAATGTTTTCATAAAGAATTGTATTTTTGGTGACTTCCCATCAGGCCCCAGAGTAATACTGCACCTCTTTAGAAAGATTAAGACCTAAAATCATCAGAATCTGCAATAATAATACAATAAACACAAGCAATGACATTTTCACAAGCCTTTCCAGTCCAAAAATCATGTTTTTCGGGTTCAGAAATAAAGAAATGAGCCATTTGTTTCATAAATCTTCGTTGCACCATAATGAAAGACCACTTGAAATGGACCGTCTGCTTCCGCCTGTGTCATTTGACGAGCTTTCAGATGCGTTTGTGGAACGAGGAAACCGTAGGACCTCAAAACACGGAGAAAGAAATCTATGAGGTATAGCTGTTGCTTTCTCGCAGCTCGCGACGTCAATACTTTACACACAGTGATGCCCACTACTACTGGAAGATGCGCACAGTCTCAATGGTTACATACGTGGTACTCTTTTCGAAATCCGTCGTTGTTAGACCCTGCGTGTGCTTTGACATCACGGCTAGACTCTTTATATGTTCTTGGGAATGGCTGCGTGAACGCACGCGTGCGCCCCGTCACGACTTGTCCCCGCCGTCAGAGGTATCCATCTTGTGGCGACATCCGGCAACTACAACTTGAGCTTGAAATGCACTCTGCAAACAGAGAAGGACACACACATCAGCCATACGGGTAAGTGAGAATATTATTTATCTTCAACATCAAGATACAAATGCAAAAATGTCTTGTTTTGATTACAGTCAATGACAATGTGTTAATTACAAGACCTGTCAACCTTCATTATTTTAGGGGATACCCCTCCACCCCGCCCCCAGCCTTGATGGTCTCAGTGAACCAGACAGCTCTGAGTTGGACATTTCTGACACAACAGCAGGAAGAACAGCAGGAAAGCCCAGCTATCACATGGAAGTATCCTGAATGGTTTAGAAGCGTTCAACATCCATTTAGATTACGTATTGTACCATGTCCCGTTAATTTACCTGTATGTATACCTTTTCTGATGGAACCGTCCCACCACAGCCCCTGCTGATGCCCCCCACCCCCTTCCTCCTCTCTACCTCCTTCTAATTCATAGATCGTTGTTATCTGTATCATTCTGCAGATGTGACTGTAGCATGTTCAATGATTCTGATTCTTTAAGCCATCCAAAAATAAAGCATTATTGTTTTCTAAACTTTAACTGTGTGTGTTATTGAAGTTGTTGTTTTAAAAGCAACCTGCCACTGTTTGTAACCATCATATTGGAGATTACAAATGATTTGATTTCCAATGCACTATTCATTCAAAATAGTTGGTGTCACAGAGCTAGTGGATTGTGTTTAAAAAAGCAAAACAGTTGACACCAAATATGAGGAATAGCTGACTGTGTTACATCATTAAGTCAACAGCATGCACCTTCCTTAATAAAAAGGCTAAAGAACCTCTGCCCTGCATGGCCTACCTCACCCCCTACCTCACCCCCAACCCTCCATATTCCAACCCTACAGAATACCCGACCTTTGGCCCCGGAAGAAACTCCACTGAGATGGTGACAGAAGGCCACATTTACTTCCTGCCCCAGACCACCGGACACATCCTACTGCCAGTGGCTAGCCACCACAGTGAGTCTCTCTTTTTTTTTTGATCACGCCACAAAAACCAACCAATTGAGGGTTTTTTTTTTTTTTTTTTAAAGTCCAGATATGTTTTGATGTCGTTATTCATCGTTTTTCATTGATGATATAACTGGAAGAGTTTCATATCCATCCATGCCTTGGATGTGCCAAGCTGTTAGTCACTAAACATAGTCTATTCAGAATATGAGCAATACTTTTACTTCTGGACTCCTGAATGCCCCCCAAATGCCCAATCTTCTATTCTGTTGTAGTTGGTTCTGAATCAAGGACAACATTAACTGACATGCAATATTTTTATTTAAGCATTTTTACCTTTTTTATTGATGGTGACTTAACAGCGAGACTATAAACATGGGGAAAGAGAGGGGAGACATGCAACACACATGGAAAGCTCCAATTACATAGTATTCATCTTCACCACTCATGCACCGGGACACCCCAGTAAACTTGTTTATTGAATATAAAACATATGATTTGATTCAACTTTATTGTCATTACACATGTACAAGTACAGAGCAACAAAATGCAGTTTAGCATCCAACCAGAAGTGCAATAGTAGTAAGTACCAATATACAGATACTAACTAAATTACCTTCACTCAAGTTAAGCCCTTGAGTGAAGATTGGCAGATGAGAATGGCTTTGGGAAAGAGACACAATAGCTCCTGGGCTCGGCAGCCGCCTTGGGGATCAATGAGAGCGAAAAGGGAACAAACATGAAAGTAGACATTTATAGAAATATGACATGAAGATGGGTGTTTGAGGTGTGGTCCTGCTCCTGAGCTGCATTACCTCTAATACAGCCCAGTTTTCACATCTCTGGTTGAGTCTGTGTGTTTCCTTGCAGGTGGGATCACAGCATACCAGTTATACCCGTGGTGTATAATGTGCAGTCAACCAGCCATCCACCACTGTACTCAGTGCCCTCCAACTTACCCCGGCAGCTTGTAAGGTGCTCGAGATCACCAACCGCCCTCCTCCACCACCACCCTGCCTCCTTCATTCTCCACCCAGTGCGACGACCACACACACACACACACACACAGCTGCTAAGGGAATACAGTCACACTGTCGATGTTTCTTTGTCTTTTGAATGAATAACCAGGACAGCGATTGACTAATTCACGTTTCACATTTATTCATGAAACAACAGTACAACAAACTATTAAACACATTCTACTATATACAAAGCTACTTTACAAATTACACTATACCTATATAACAAGTTATTCACACATTCAACTATATACAAAGCTACTTTACAAATTAAACTATACCTATATAACAAGTTATTCACACATTCAACTATATACAAAGCTACTTTACAAATTAAACTATACCTATATAACAAGTTATTCACACATTCAACTATATACAAAGCTATCAGACAAATTAAACTACACCTATAAAACAATTTCAATGTGTGTGTGTGTGTGTGTCTGGAGGGTGGCGATGCTGGCGCGTTCACACACGTCCCATCGGCTCCATTGAAGATAGCAGCAACTTCTGTCTCTGTTGGCGACTTTCCTCTGAAGTCTGTCGAGGAAAGACAAACAACACCGCATTAAGTTCATCAGTTGAGACTGGTTTTCACACAACTGTCATGCACTTTGATATCATGTATTTACTTACGTCAGCCTCCTCTACCGCCATGGCCTCCTCCTCTCCTTCTGACTCCTGCTCTCCATCTCGTCTGTCCACGGGACTGCCGGCAGAGCTTCCCACGTCCGCTTTGCCTCCTCCATGCAACAGCCAGACTGCTGGCAAACGTGGCTGGTTTCCACTCATTCTTTTGCACGGCGCTCTGGGGTTTCGGGGAGTCACACCACGTTTGAGTTTCTGTTTGTGCGCCGATATTTCCAACGCCAGCGTATGCATTGCCCGTTGCAACGACTCTTCTAACACCTCGTGCTCCTTGCCGCTCAGCTTGCACTTCTCCGGGGCGGTCTCTCTGAGGAACTGGGAAAATTCCCGGACGCTCTTCAGGTAGAACTTGCACGTGCTTGCTGCCTTTCCCTGACTCCTAAGCAGGGCAATGTACCTGTAGAAGAAAAACAATGCAATGTATCAACTGTTCACATCAGGCTTGTGTAATAGCAGCTTAATCGTGGATGTGGCAAAACATGCTTACATCTCCAGCATGCGGACGTCTCCAAAGAACCTCCAGTCTCCAGCTGAGCTGGCAGACACCCGCCCACTTCATTAGCATGCTGCGGTTGCGGGTCCTCGAATTACATGTGATGTTCGACCGCTGACATCGGACTACACATCCCATGACTACGGACCTGTTGCATCCAATGGTGTACACACGTGTGTTTTCCAGCAGGTGGCAGTGCAGGCTCGTCCTGAAACAATGCATCGGTGAAGATTATGACCAAATTAGATAGACTGCGGCTCTGGGTGAAGGGATTGTCAAAGGTTATAGGTCAAGTGGCCTCCAGGGCACTGAATGGCGTTCTGAGGGTGATTTTACCCAATGTCGAGCCTTATACATACCTCCCTGTCACGTCTGAGGCTCTTGGGCTTTGGGTATGGGGAATTTGGGCCACATCGACATCACCGTTTGAATTAATGACTAATGAATATATACTTTATTAATCCCCGAGGGGAAATTTTAGGAACATTCCTTAAGATGAACTGTTGTACTTTGCAATAAGTTCAAAATAATTAATTAATACAAAATAAATTAACTATTTCAACAGTAAACATGTGTATTTACTGTTGAAATAGTTATTTTATTTTGTATTAATTTTTGTATTTAGCCACTGCTTAGAAAAAAATATGTTGTCTTGGTATCTTGATTTGGCCCACTCTCCCCATACGGTCTGCACACTCGTGCTTCCAGTACCACGTCAAAGGCCTCCGATGCAATGCTCCGTTGCGATTTCAAGCAGTTTGGACCGTTTCCTGCTGATCTGTGTGCATGTGTATGCGTTTGTGAATGGCTGCGTGAACGCACGCGTGCGCCCCGTCACGACTTGTCCCCGCCGTCTTACTCTATAGGACCAGGGGTCCGGTTCCCTAAATCGAGCGAATAATGTGTTTTAACTCCGGGGGTGGGCTTAAGTTTGGGGGCCCGGGGTCGGGAGGTGAGCAAGGTTGGATGGGGTTTGAAGTCGCAAGATTGTTGCCGTCTTTTTTCCACCGACTCAATTTAGCTGTACTTTTAACGTTATTAAAAGGGTTAGGGGGTTAGGGTTAGGGTTAGGATTACGGAAGAAAACCACGTGGTGTGATCCCTCAGCTAATATCTTTTGTTCTGAAGCCGCCAGAGACTTGAACGTCGCACTTGTCAATACTAACTAGTGGATTACCGATCGATTGGTAGGAACCTCGACATTGTGGGACCTCGGGAAGGCCCTTTTCTGACATGTGCGTCAAAAGCGTGATGATCCCTCGCAATGTGTTGGCCTTGGCGTCAGAGCTTGACCCTGCGTGTGCTTTGACATCAGGGCTATACTCTTTATGTGGTCTTTGACAGCACGGCTAGACTCTCTGCGTGTGCTTTGACATCAGGGCTATACTCTTTATGTGGTCTTTGACAGCACGGCTAGACTCTCTGCGTGTGCTTTGACATCAGGGCTATACTCTTTATGTGGTCTTTGACAGCACGGCTGGACTCTCTGCGTGTGCTTTGACATCACGGCTAGACTCTTTATGGTATTCAAGCCTTCACATTTTCCATCGTTTTATTTCTTTAACCCTCTGGGAGGGGGACTTGAGGTGAGACGTGCATCCCCAGGTGGTTGGGTTTAGTAGAAACCCACTGGTAGTGGTATATTAATTGATTGTGAGTTCAAATCAAATACCTTGAGGTGAGACAGCTAAGTAGTCATCCTCAATACAGGTTTACAATAAAGGACTTGAGATGACGTCATAAATGGTATGTAAACTAAACAATAATATAAAGCTACAACAATGGGTTGTATCAGTTCATAACTCTATGTGTGTGTGTTACTTAAATAGAGTGGAAATCTCTAAACAAACACAACAGCACACCTATGTTATAAATGTTTTCATAAAGAATTGTATTTTTGGTGACTTCCCATCAGGCCCCAGAGTAATACTGCACCTCTTTAGAAAGATTAAGACCTAAATCATCAGAATCTGCTATAATAATCACAATAAACACAAGCAATGACATTTTCACAAGCCTTTCCAGTCCAAAAATCATGTTTTTCGGTTCAGAAATAAAGAAATGAGCCATTTGTTTCATAAATCTTCGTTGCACCATAATGAAAGACCACTTGAAATGACCGTCTGCTTCCGCCTGTGTCATTTGACGAGCTTTCAGATGCGTTTGTGGAACGAGGAAACCGTAGGACCTCAAAACACGGAGAAAGAAATCTATGAGGTATAGCTGTTGCTTTCTCGCAGCTCGCGACGTCAATACTTTACACACAGTGATCCCACTACTACTGGAAGATGCGCACAGTCTCAATGGTTACATACGTGGTACTCTTTTCGAAATCCGTCGTTGTTAGACCCTCTGCGTGTGCTTTGACATCACGGCTAGACTCTTTATATGTTCTTGGGAATGGCTGCGTAACCGCACGCATGCGCCCCGTCACGACTTGTCCCCGCCGTCTTACTCTATAGGACCAGGGGTCCGGTTCCCTAAATCGAGCGAATAATGTGTTTTAACTCCGGGGGTGGGCTTAAGTTTGGGGGCCCGGGGTCGGGAGGTGAGCAAGGTTGGATGGGGTTTGAAGTCGCAAGATTGTTGCCGTCTTTTTTCCACCGACTCAATTTAGCTGTACTTTTAACGTTATTAAAAGGGTTAGGGGGTTAGGGTTAGGGTTAGGATTACGGAAGAAAACCACGTGGTGTGATCCCTCAGCTAATATCTTTTGTTCTGAAGCCGCCAGAGACTTGAACGTCGCACTTGTCAATACTAACTAGTGGATTACCGATCGATTGGTAGGAACCTCGACATTGTGGGACCTCGGGAAGGCCCTTTTCTGACATGTGCGTCAAAAGCGTGATGATCCCTCGCAATGTGTTGGCCTTGGCGTCAGAGCTTGACCCTGCGTGTGCTTTGACATCAGGGCTATACTCTTTATGTGGTCTTTGACAGCACGGCTAGACTCTCTGCGTGTGCTTTGACATCAGGGCTATACTCTTTATGTGGTCTTTGACAGCACGGCTGGACTCTCTGCGTGTGCTTTGACATCACGGCTAGACTCTTTATGGTATTCAAGCCTTCACATTTTCCATCGTTTTATTTCTTTAACCCTCTGGGAGGGGGACTTGAGGTGAGACATGCACCCCCAGGTGGTTGGGTTCAGTAGAAAACCACTGGTAGTGGTATATTAATTGATTGTGAGTTCAAATCAAATACCTTGAGGTGAGACAGCTAAGTAGTCATCCTCAATACAGGTTTACAATAAAGGACTTGAGATGACGTCATAAACCGACTTAAGGTTAGGTGTGGAAGATGATGCTTTGTGGTTAGGGGGTGTGCATCTGCAAAAAGAGGGCAGCCCATGAGCCACATGGGAGGTGTCCAGAGACTGGCGGGTTAGGTTTGGGGTTGAGTTAGGGGGGTTGGGTTAGGTTTTTCATCTTTACTCATGAATCTCCCTACGTTCGCCCGACGGCTTGGTAGTTGAATGGAAACTCACGGCGGTGCACGGGCCGACGCATGTCATTTAGTAATACCTCCTCCGAAGATCTATTCACCCAGTGGGCAGTATTCATAAGGGGATGGTAAGAGGTAAAGTAAGAAGGAACCGGGTTGGGGTCCATATTGGTCAAATGATTAGTATGGGTAAGCTTTTGGTTGAGTAAGGCAAGGCAAGGCAAGTTTATTTGTATAGCACATTTCAACAACAAGGCGATTCAAAGTGCTTCACATAAAACCATTAAGAGCATCAAAACATAATGCAGAGAAAACAGGATTTAAAACAGTTAAGAAACATTAACACAGTAGAAAACAGGATTTAAAACAGTTAAGAAAACATTAAAACAGTCAAAAAGATAAATAAAAAATAAAAATTGAATAAAAGTTGCAGTGCAGTTTAAGAAATAAAATGCAGTAGTGAGATGCAGCAATTGAATCTGGATCAATTAAAGGCAACAGCAAACAGAAAAGTCTTCAATCTGGATTTAAAGGAGCTGAGGGTCTCAGCAGACCTGCAGCTTTCAGGGACCTTGTTCCAGATATGTGGAGCAGAAAAGCTGAACGCTGCTTCTCCATGTTTAGTTCTGACTCTTGGAACAGAAAGTAGACCCGTCCCAGACGACCTGAGGGGTCGGGATGGTTCATAAGGTAGCAGCAGATCACAAACATACTTAGGCCCTAAACCATTCAGTGCTTTATAAACCAGCAGCAGGATTTTAAAGTCAATTCTTTGTTTGACAGGAAGCCAGTGCAAAGACCTCAGAACTGGTGTGATGTGATCCACTTTCCTGGTCTTAGTGAGGACTCGAGCTGCAGCGTTCTGAATCAGCTGCAGCTTTCTGATTGACTTTTTACAGAGGCCTGTGAACACACCGTTACAGTAGTCCAGTCTACTGAAGATAAATGCATGGACAAGTTTCTCCAAATCCTGTTGAGACATAAGTCCTCTAACCCTTGATATATTCTTCAGGTGGTAGTAGGCTGATTTTGTAATTGTCTTGATATGGCTGTTCAGGTTGAGGTCTGAATCCATAACTACACCTAGATTTCTGGCTTGGTTTGAGGTTTTTAACGTCAGTGATTGAAGCTGAGCGCTGACTTTCAAGGTAAGGTGCTGGTAGGAAATTGGTAGAAGTTAGGTGAGAGGAACTGGGTAGGGGTTATTATTGGTAGAGTATTGGTTCAGGTAAGTACTTGTTTGAGTAATGTGCTGGTAGGAAATTGGTTGAGGTTCGGCGAGAGGGCCGGTGAGTGGGTTGAAGTTAGGCGTGAATAGGTAAGTGGTTGAGGTAAGGTAAAAGGACTGGGTTGGGTTAGCAATAGTTGAGGTCAAGGTTGAGTTTAGGCGCTGGTAGGTAGTGGTTGAGGTTAGGTGAGAGTTTAGGCAAATTCCTGGTTGAGTTTAGGTGTTGGTAGGCAATTGGTTGAGGTTAGGTGAGAGTTTAGGCAAATTCCTGGTTAAGTTTAGGTGTTGGCAGGCAGTTGGTTGAGGATTACGGAAGAAAACCACGTGGTGTGATCCCAAAGCTAGAGGATGGTGGACAACAGAGGATGCTCTACTAGGGCCACTTGGTTTTAACTAGCTAGCATGCTGCTACCGGAAGTTAGCTTTCTATAGGGTCTACAGACTTGTGCTTTTAGAATCCTGTTCAAGGCTTCCAGGACAAGGATCACATCAAGTTTCAAGCACTTTTACCTTTTTTCTGAGGAGATATGAACTGTTGAAGGAGTAAAATTGGTGTTTTGGGGGGGCTTTGACATCACGGCTAGACTCTTTATGTGGTCTTTGACAGCACGGCTAGACTCTCTGCGTGTGCTTTGACATCAGGGCTATACTCTTTATGTGGTCTTTGACAGCACGGCTAGACTCTCTGCGTGTGCTTTGACATCACGGCTAGACTCTTTATGTGTGCTTTGACATCAGGGCTATACTCTTTATGTGGTCTTTGACAGCACGGCTAGACTCTCTGCGTGTGCTTTGACATCACGGCTAGACTCTTTATGTGTTCTTTGACAGCACGGCTAGACTCCTTTGGCTGCCCCCGCTGGCCGCCGGCGTTACTGCACGCTCGAGCCGGCATAAACTGGTTAACTTGCATCCATAGTTTCCCAGGTTAGGCTATACCTGGTTAGGGGGTAGGATTACGGAAGAAAACCACGTGGTGTGATCCCTCAGCTAATATCTTTTGTTCTGAAGCCGCCAGAGACTTGAACGTCGCACTTGTCAATACTAACTAGTGGATTACCGATCGATTGGTAGGAACCTCGACATTGTGGGACCTCGGGAAGGCCCTTTTCTGACATGTGCGTCAAAAGCGTGATGATCCCTCGCAATGTGTTGGCCTTGGCGTCAGAGCTTGACCCTGCGTGTGCTTTGACATCAGGGCTATACTCTTTATGTGGTCTTTGACAGCACGGCTAGACTCTCTGCGTGTGCTTTGACATCAGGGCTATACTCTTTATGTGGTCTTTGACAGCACGGCTAGACTCTCTGCGTGTGCTTTGACATCACGGCTAGACTCCTTATGTGTGCTTTGACATCAGGGCTATACTCTTTATGTGGTCTTTGACAGCACGGCTAGACTCTCTGCGTGTGCTTTGACATCACGGCTAGACTCTTTTATGTGGTCTTTGACAGCACGGCTTAGACTCTCTGCGTGTGCTTTGACATCACGGCTAGACTCTTTATGTGTGCTTTGACATCAGGGCTATACTCTTTATGTGGTCTTTGACAGCACGGCTAGACTCTCTGCGTGTGCTTTGACATCACGGCTAGACTCTTTATGTGTTCTTTGACATCAGGGCTATACTCTTTATGTGGTCCTTGACAGCACGGCTAGACTCTCTGCGTGTGCTTTGACATCACGGCTAGACTCTTTATGTGTGCTTTGACATCAGGGCTATACTCTTTATGTGTGCTTTGACATCACGGCTAGACTCTTTATGTGTGCTTTGACATCAGGGCTATACTCTTTATGTGGTCTTTGACATCACGGCTAGACTCTCTGCGTGTGCTTTGACATCACGGCTATACTCTTTATGTGGTCTTTGACAGCACGGCTAGACTCTCTGCGTGTGCTTTGACATCACGGCTAGACTCTTTATGTGTGCTTTGACATCAGGGCTATACTCTTTATGTGTGCTTTGACATCACGGCTAGACTCTCTATGTGTGCTTTGACATCAGGGCTATACTCTGTATGTGGTCTTTGACAGCACGGCTAGACTCTCTGCATGTGCTTTTGACATCACGGCTAGACTCTTTATGTGTTCTTTGACAGCACGGCTAGACTCTTTGCGTGTGCTTTGACATCAGGGCTATACTCTTTATGTGGTCTTTGACAGCACGGCTAGACTCTCTGCGTGTGCTTTGACAGCACGGCTAGACTCTCTGCGTGTGCTTTGACATCACGGCTAGACTCTTTATGTGTGCTTTGACATCAGGGCTATACTCTTTATGTGTGCTTTGACATCACGGCTAGACTCTTTATGTGTGCTTTGACATCACGGCTAGACTCTTTATGTGGTCTTTGACAGCACGGCTAGACTCTTTATGTGGTCTTTGACAGCACGGCTAGACTCTTTATGTGGTCTTTGACATCACGGCTAGACTCTTTATGTGTGCTTTGACATCAGGGCTATACTCTTTATGTGTGCTTTGACATCACGGCTAGACTCTTTATGTGTTCTTTGACAGCACGGCTAGACTCTTTATGTGGTCTTTGACAGCACGGCTAGACTCTCTGCGTGTGCTTTGACATCACGGCTAGACTCTCTGCGTGTGCTTTGACATCACGGCTAGACTCTTTATGTGGTCTTTGACAGCACGGCTAGACTCTTTATGTGGTCTTTGACAGCACGGCTAGACTCTCTGCGTGTGCTTTGACATCAGGGCTATACTCTTTATGTGGTCTTTGACAGCACGGCTAGACTCTCTGCGTGTGCTTTGACATCACGGCTAGACTCTTTATGTGTGCTTTGACATCACGGCTAGACTCATTTATGTGGTCTTTGACAGCACGGCTAGACTCTTTATGTGGTCTTTGACATCACGGCTAGACTCTTTATGTGTGCTTTGACATCACGGCTATACTCTTTATGTGGTCTTTGACAGCACGGCTAGACTCTCTGCGTGTGCTTTGACAGCACGGCTAGACTCTCTGCGTGTGCTTTGACATCAGGGCTATACTCTTTATGTGGTCTTTGACAGCACGGCTAGACTCTCTGCGTGTGCTTTGACAGCACGGCTTAGACTCTCTGCGTGTGCTTTGACATCAGGGCTATACTCTTTATGTGGTCTTTGACAGCACGGCTAGACTCTCTGCGTGTGCTTTGACATCACGGCTAGACTCTTTATGTGTGCTTTGACATCAGGGCTATACTCTTTATGTGTGCTTTGACATCACGGCTAGGACTCTCTGCGTGTGCTTTTGACATCACGGCTAGACTCTTTATGTGTGCTTTGACATCACGGCTAGACTCTTTATGTGGTCTTTGACAGCACGGCTAGACTCTTTATGTGGTCTTTGACATCACAGCTAGACTCTTTATGTGTGCTTTGACATCACGGCTATACTCTTTATGTGGTCTTTGACAGCACGGCTAGACTCTCTGCGTGTGCTTTGACAGCACGGCTAGACTCTCTGCGTGTGCTTTGACATCACGGCTATACTCTTTATGTGGTCTTTGACAGCACGGCTAGACTCTCTGCGTGTGCTTTGACAGCACGGCTAGACTCTCTGCGTGTGCTTTGACATCACGGCTAGACTCTTTATGTGTTCTATGACAGCACGGCTAGACTCCTTTGGCTGCACCCCGCTGGCCGCCGGCGTTACTGCACGCTCGAGCCAGCATAAACTGGTTAACTTGCATCCATAGTTTCCCAGGTTCGGCTAGACTCCTTCGGCTGCCCCCGCTGGCCGCCGGCGTTACTGCACGCTCGAGCCAGCATAAACTGGTTAACTTGCATCCATAGTTTCCCAGGTTCGGCTATACTAGGGGGTAGGATTACGGAAGAAAACCACGTGGTGTGATCCCAAAACTAGAGGATGGTGGACAACCGAGGATGCTCTACTAGGGCCACTTGGTTTTTAACTAGCTAGCATGCTGCTACCGGAAGTTAGCTTTCTATAGGGTCTACAGACTTGTCCTTTTGGAATCCTCTTCAAGGCTTCCAGGACAATGATCCCATCAAGTTTCAAGCACTTAAAATCTTTCCCTGAGGAGATATGAGCCTTTGAAGGAGTGAAATTGGTTGTTTTGGGGGGGTCTTCAAACCACTCCCACGCAGAGATGCTAAGGGCTACAGAGTCACAACCAACATGGTTGGATCCCATTTGGCAGTGGCTACAACGTCAAAAAGAAAGCTAAGCTCTGACATGTTCAGAGCAAAAAAAAGCTCTGATCAGCTCAGACTATTCAGGTGGTCTCAGGTTTGTTAGGCCTGACACCCTCTTTAAATCCTGGATTTCATACAGCCAATTAAGCCCTTGTGGATGTTTTTAAGGGGATTTCACCCAATGACCTCATTGTAGGCCCTCTACTGAGTGTCTGTGAGAAAAATGGGAGAAAACAAATGAATATTTAGGAGTTTATTGCCATTTTTGCACTTGTCAAAAAAGATCAAAAGAAAACTACATTAGGGTCTGGTTAGGGCCCTTAACTTGCAGCTTTTGACCCCATATTTCAGGGTATGCATGTTGAGAAGCCCCTCTTGTTTAGGAAAAGGATCCAGATCTCTAAGTGGTTTTAAAGTAATTAATTTGAATTAAAAGACTGCTTTGTGAGGAGAATGTGTTGGCCTTGGCGTCAGAGCTTGACCCTGCGTGTGCTTGGACATCAGCGCTAGACTCTTTATCCCTTATGCTACTCCAACTGTTATAACAGTAACACATGTGGATATACTTGTATCTTTGTAATTATACATCATATGTGACCTTAGGTACAACAGTTTCAACGATTAGCTTCTGTACAAACCTGTTTCCTCATAATAAGTGTACAAAATGACATGTTACGATACCAGGTAAGTATTACATCACACAGTGTCTATTAGAATAAAACTTATTAGTCAAAATTGAACATGTTTCTGTCCCTCTCTCAAAGAAAAGTGCACTCAATAATACATCACAACATAATAAACAGTGGATATTAATATTGGTATTCAAGCCTTCACATTTTCCATCCTTTTATTTCTTTAACCCTCTGGGAGGGGGACTTGAGGTGAGACGTGCATCCCCAGGTGGTTGGGTTTAGTAGAAACCCACTGGTAGTGGTATATTAATTGATTGTGAGTTCAAATCAAATACCTTGAGGTGAGACAGCTAAGTAGTCATCCTCAATACAGGTTTACAATAAAGGACTTGAGATGACGTCATAAATGGTATGTAAACTAAACAATAATATAAAGCTACAACAATGGGTTGTATCAGTTCATAACTCTATGTGTGTGTGTTACTTAAATAGAGTGGAAATCTCTAAACAAACACAACAGCACACCTATGTTATAATGTTTTCATAAAGAATTGTATTTTTGGTGACTTCCCATCAGGCCCCAGAGTAATACTGCACCTCTTTAGAAAGATTAGACCTAAATCATCAGAATCTGCAATAATAATCACAATAAACACAAGCAATGACATTTTCACAAGCCTTTCCAGTCCAAAAATCATGTTTTTCGGTTCAGAAATAAAGAAATGAGCCATTTGTTTCATAAATCTTCGTTGCACCATAATGAAAGACCACTTGAAATGACCGTTCTGCTTCCGCCTGTGTCATTTGACGAGCTTTCAGATGCGTTTGTGGAACGAGGAAACCGTAGGACCTCAAAACACGGAGAAAGAAATCTATGAGGTATAGCTGTTGCTTTCTCGCAGCTCGCGACGTCAATACTTTACACACAGTGATCCCACTACTACTGGAAGATGCGCACAGTCTCAATGGTTACATACGTGGTACTCTTTTCGAAATCCGTCGTTGTTAGACCCTCTGCGTGTGCTTTGACATCAGGGCTAGACTCTTTATATGTTCTTGGGAATGGGCTGCGTAACCGCACGCGTGCGCCCCGTCACGACTTGTCCCTGCCGTCTTACTCTATAGGACCAGGGGGTCCGGTTCCCTAAATCGAGCGAATAATGTGTTTTAACTCCGGGGGTGGGCTTAAGTTTGGGGGCCCGGGGTCGGGAGGTGAGCAAGGTTGGATGGGGTTTGAAGTCGCAAGATTGTTGCCGTCTTTTTTCCACCGACTCAATTTAGCTGTACTTTTAACGTTATTAAAAGGGTTAGGGGGTTAGGGTTAGGGTTAGGATTACGGAAGAAAACCACGTGGTGTGATCCCTCAGCTAATATCTTTTGTTCTGAAGCCGCCAGAGACTTGAACGTCGCACTTGTCAATACTAACTAGTGGATTACCGATCGATTGGTAGGAACCTCGACATTGTGGGACCTCGGGAAGGCCCTTTTCTGACATGTGCGTCAATAGCGTGATGATCCCTCGCAATGTGTTTGGCCTTGGCGTCAGAGCTTGACCCTGCGTGTGCTTTGACATCACGGCTAGACTCTTTATGTGGTCTTTGACAGCACGGCTAGACTCTCTGCGTGTGCTTTGACATCAGGGCTATACTCTTTATGTGGTCTTTGACAGCACGGCTAGACTCTCTGCGTGTGCTTTGACATCACGGCTAGACTCTTTATGTGTGCTTTGACATCAGGGCTATACTCTTTATGTGGTCTTTGACAGCACGGCTAGACTCTCTGCGTGTGCTTTGACATCACGGCTAGACTCTTTATGTGTTCTATGACAGCACGGCTAGACTCCTTTGGCTGCCCCCGCTGGCCGCCGGCGTTACTGCACGCTCGAGCCAGCATAAACTGGTTAACTTGCATCCATAGTTTCCCAGGTTAGGCTATACCTGGTTAGGGGGTAGGATTACGGAAGAAAACCACGTGGTGTGATCCCTCAGCTAATATCTTTTGTTCTGAAGCCGCCAGAGACTTGAACGTCGCACTTGTCAATACTAACTAGTGGATTACCGATCGATTGGTAGGAACCTCGACATTGTGGGACCTCGGGAAGGCCCTTTTCTGACATGTGCGTCAAAAGCGTGATGATCCCCTCGCAATGTGTTGGCCTTGGCGTCAGAGCTTGACCCTGCGTGTGCTTTGACATCAGGGCTATACTCTTTATGTGGTCTTTGACAGCACGGCTAGACTCTCTGCGTGTGCTTTGACATCAGGGCTATACTCTTTATGTGGTCTTTGACAGCACGGCTAGACTCTCTGCGTGTGCTTTGACATCACGGCTAGACTCTCTGCGTGTGCTTTGACATCACGGCTAGACTCTCTGCGGGTGTGCTGGTTGTACATCACGGCTAGACTCTTTATGTGTGCTTTGACATCAGGGCTATACTCTTTATGTGGTCTTTGACAGCACGGCTAGACTCTCTGCATGTGCTTTGACATCACGGCTAGACTCTTTATGTGTTCTTTGACAGCACGGCTAGACTCTTTATGTGGTCTTTGACAGCACGGCTAGACTCTCTGCGTGTGCTTTGACCATCACGGCTAGACTCTCTATGTGTGCTTTGACATCACGGCTAGACTCTTTATGTGTGCTTTGACATCACGGCTAGACTCTCTATGTGTGCTTTGACATCAGGGCTATACTCTGTATGTGGTCTTTGACAGCACGGCTAGACTCTCTGCGTGTGCTTTGACATCACGGGCTAGACTCTCTATGTGTGCTTTGACATCACGGCTAGACTCTTTATGTGTGCTTTGACATCACGGCTAGACTCTCTATGTGTGCTTTGACATCACGGCTAGACTCTCTATGTGTGCTTTGACATCACGGCTAGACTCTTTATGTGTGCTTTGACATCACGGCTAGACTCTCTATGTGTGCTTTGACATCAGGGCTATACTCTGTATGTGGTCTTTGACAGCACGGCTAGACTCTCTGCGTGTGCTTTGACATCACGGCTAGACTCTCTATGTGTGCTTTGACATCACGGCTAGACCTCTTTTATGTGTGCTTTGACATCACGGCTAGACTCTCTATGTGTGCTTTGACATCAGGGCTATACTCTTTATGTGGTCCTTGACAGCACGGCTAGACTCTCTGCGTGTGCTTTGACATCACGGCTAGACTCTTTATGTGTGCTTTGACAGCACGGCTAGACTCTCTGCGTGTGCTTTGACATCAGGGCTATACTCTTTATGTGTGCTTTGACATCACGGCTAGACTCTCTATGTGTGCTTTGACATCACGGCTAGACTCTTTATGTGGTCTTTGACAGCACGGCTAGACTCTCTGCGTGTGCTTTGACATCACGGCTAGACTCTTTATGTGGTCCTTGACAGCACGGCTAGACTCTCTGCGTGTGCTTTGACATCACGGCTAGACTCTTTATGTGTGCTTTGACAGCACGGCTAGACTCTCTGCGTGTGCTTTGACATCAGGGCTATACTCTTTATGTGTGCTTTGACATCACGGCTAGACTCTCTATGTGTGCTTTGACATCACGGCTAGACTCTTTATGTGGTCTTTGACAGCACGGCTAGACTCTCTGCGTGTGCTTTGACATCACGGCTAGACTCTTATGTGTGCTTGACTCTTATGTGGTCTTTGACAGCACGGCTAGACTCTTTATGTGGTCTTTGACATCACGGCTAGACTCTTTATGTGGTCTTTGACAGCACGGCTAGACTCTCTGCGTGTGCTTTGACAGCACGGCTAGACTCTCTGCGTGTGCTTTGACATCAGGGCTATACTCTTTATGTGGTCTTTGACAGCACGGCTAGACTCTCTGCGTGTGCTTTGACATCACGGCTAGACTCTTTATGTGTTCTATGACAGCACGGCTAGACTCCTTTGGCTGCCCCCGCTGGCCGCCGGCGTTACTGCACGCTCGAGCCAGCATAAACTGGTTAACTTGCATCCATAGTTTCCCAGGTTCGCTATACTAGGGGGTAGGATTACGGAAGAAAACCACGTGGTGTGATCCCAAAACTAGAGGATGGTGGACAACCGAGGATGCTCTACTAGGGCCACTTGGTTTTAACTAGCTAGCATGCTGCTACCGGAAGTTAGCTTTCTATAGGGTCTACAGACTTGTCCTTTTGGAATCCTCTTCAAGGCTTCCAGGACAATGATCCCATCAAGTTTCAAGCACTTAAAATCTTTCCCTGAGGAGATATGAGCCTTTGAAGGAGTGAAATTGGTGTTTTGGGGGGGTCTTCAAAACCACTCCCACGCAGAGATGCTAAGGGCTACAGAGTCACAACCAACATGGTTGGATCCCATTTGGCAGTGGCTACAACGTCAAAAAGAAAGCTAAGCTCTGACATGTTCA
>JBAMJR010000489.1:382500-396252 GCA_038501785.1 Myoxocephalus aenaeus | reverse complement strand
AGAGACAGAGAGAGAGAGAGAGAGAGACAGACGTGTTTTGGGAGTCTCACCTGCATGGTTTCCTCATTGACATAGGAAATATGAACCATCTTTATGTTGGTGAGATTATATTCTTTAACAAAACAATTGTACTAATGAACAAACTGAACTTTTCAAGGTAACACTTGTACTATTCCACATTATGCTACATAACATATATTTTTCAGATCAAGATTTTACATTAAAAGTTCCTCCATCGAGACATAAACTCTGTTTGAGTCCCAAACGGTTCAAATGATCCCATGTTTCACAAAAAGAAGAAGCAAAGATTAGAATAAAGAATCACCAAATGAGTTTCTTCTCATTCACATCTCGTGATCCCTCGGACGTGTCTGGTGACCCCTGAAGGGGCCCGACCCCGAGGTTGAGAACCACTGGACTAAACTAACTGTATGTTAAAACTAGCTCTGATGTCATGTCTAATAATCCTTTGATTCTAGTTGCTAATACTTGTAAGTGGGAGTTTAAAAGCAGGACCGTAGTAATGTGAGTTATAATGTGATTAACTCTCAACCTTTTCTCTCTTAAATGCAGCATTATTCTCATGAAAAAGTATTAATTTTAGCAGATCATTTGGAGGGCCAGTGTGATGGTGCGTTTGTGTGCTTCTCATCAACTTGTGAAGATAAAGCGAGGTCCATCATGTCTGCAGGAAGTCTTCATTGGGTTTGATCTCATGTTGACGTGGCCTCACTACTCCCTAACCCATGTGGAGGCTAAATGAAAGCACTTCACTGTAAAGCAATATATATAATTACAGCCCATTATATGTCAGCGCGGGTATGTTGTTAATGACTTTACAGATGAATGGATGATCTTTACTATAGAAGGAAGTGTACTTCATGTCCTATAATCTTCTCAAACCACACAGTGATTAGCTTTGAGGAAAGAGGCTGAAAGACGCTGAGACGTCAGACTGTGGAGACTTTCTTTTGAACAACAATTCATTACAGATCCAGCCGTCGCCATCTTAGCTTTTTACAACCAGTGAACGAAAGTGACCGTATTTTGACTTCGGAGGGACGCAGAGCTGCGTCGCTAGTAGCTCTGCTAGTAGCTCTGCTAGTAGCTCTGCTAGTAGCTCTGCTAGTAACTCTGCTAGTAACTCTGCTAGCAGCCCCGTCCCTAAAGCGTCCCCTGCTTTATGGTCTGTTTGACTCTAAATAACCATAATGTACTAAATGAACATCATGCTGTATTGAAGAAGACTTGAAACTAGAGATTGAGACATGAACTCATGTTTACAATGTTTACTGAGGGAATACATCAAGAGAAGTAGAGTCATTTATATAGACTTCTATACAACCAGAGGAGTCACCCCCTGGTGGTCAGGAGAGAGAATGCAGCTTTAACACATGAAGCATAGACTTCTATACAACCAGAGGAGTCACCCCCTGGTGGTCAGGAGAGAGAATGCAGCTTTAACACATGAAGCATAGACTTCTATACAACCAGAGGAGTCGCCCCCTGGTGGTCAGGAGAGAGAATGCAGCTTTAACACATGAAGCATAGACTTCTATACAACCAGAGGAGTCGCCCCCTGGTGGTCAGGAGAGAGAATGCAGCTTTAACACATGAAGCATAGACTTCTATACAACCAGAGGAGTCGCCCCCTGGTGGTCAGGAGAGAGAATGCAGCTTTAACACATGAAGCATAGACTTCTATACAACCAGAGGAGTCGCCCCCTGGTGGTCAGGAGAGAGAATGCAGCTTTAACACATGAAGCATTGATTTTACTTTTCAGAAGCAGAGGTTCCCGCCTGAAGGCTTTAGTGCAGCTTTTATTTTGAAGGCTAACTTTCTTTACTTCTGGTTTTATTTTGGCTGGCTGCCCTCATGCAGCGCAACAAGACTTATACAATAAGTACAGAAATCCCCTAATAAATCAATGTCAGGGTTCCATGTAAGCAATAAAAACAAAAGTAAGTCTTTCTCTAGCTTTTCTTCCTATGAAAGTCCCTCATCGTCGTCAGAGGATTTTATTTTGCGAGGAAGTTACACGTCAAGCGTTGAGGCTTCTTGAGAAATCTACAGATTTATTTTCATACAAAACTCTTTGTGGTATAAAACGTGAACAACATGAGCAGAAACATTTGTTTAACAGTCGATTCTCCGGCATTCTGCAAACAGACGAAAACAAAAGCTTTCCTCTGCGTCACGTGTCGCAGGTTTTCCTGAGTGCCTGTTCCTGCTCCTCCTGCAACATGAACATCATCTGCTAACGCTACATGACTCAGTTCTTCGGGCGTCTTGACGAACTCGAGGTGCGAAGATGAGTCAGTCTTTCTTTCTGTGTCAGAGCGAGTCTGGATGTGAGCCGGCGGTTCGAGGGCAGCGCCTCACAGCCGCGTCGTGTAGTTGGCGGGAAAAAGCCCGCTTTTCCCGCGCAGCCGGCCTCTCCACCACGACGCGTCGGAGCGGTCCAGCAGCTCGATGATGTCGCCGGCGCTGAAGCCGAGTTCGTCGTCTTCTTCCGCGCGGAAGTCGTACAGCGCCTTCACCTGCGGCGAGGTCGCCCTCTGTGGGGCGGAGGAAGCACGGCGGTCAATACCGGACGACTCTTCAGTGGTGAACACGGGTTCAATGGGTTTTAAATAACTGTGTTACTCTTTTTATATATAAAAACATTTTAGTCCATAGAAACGTGTGTACAACAACAATTTATTCCATTTACATTTTTGTTCATGTCGTTTCATTCCACTCTTTAATGACTATTGTGTGTGGACTTTATTAAGTTATGTCCAGGACAAATGTAAAGATGATATTAATTTAATGGAACTAATTCATGTAAATACACAAAATTGTTTTATTTTGAGGGCGTACATAATTAGGGTCCGAGCGACTGACCCTATTGATATTGCTGGGATTCTTATTATTCCGTCACTTTTTATTTTTCCTCTTTGGCCGCATTTTGGCCGCATTTTTTTAGCGTTTATACTTTTACGAACTCCTCCGAGAATATTTATGCGATCGACTTCAATTCTGTTCAGGGATGATCTCAAAACCCTTATGAGCTTAAGTTGTGCGCGAGAGTTTAGCCAACGACCTCGACGTGAACCCAAAGACACACCCACTTTGTGTGGTTCGCTATGTGAGAGGAAGCTGTTGTAACTCCTAGATGCATGATGCAATCTGCCCAATACTGCTCATGCACGATGCAATCTGCCCAATACTGCTCATGCACGATGCAATCTGCCCAATACTGCTCATGCATGATGCAATCTGCCCAATACTGCTCATGCACGATGCAATCTGCCCAATACTGCTCATGCACGATGCAATCTGCCCAATACTGCTCATGCACGATGCAATCTGCCCAATACTGCTCATGCACGATGCAATCTGCCCAATACTGCTCATGCACGATGCAATCTGCCCAATACTGCTCATGCACGATGCAATCTGCCCAATACTGCTCATGCACGATGCAATCTGCCCAATACTCCTCATGCATGATGCCGGTCCAGGCTTGAGCACATGTACATGAAGACATTTTCACATTGTCATAGTGCCACCTACTGGCCAAAGGAAATCAGCCAAACAGCATCGGATTTACATGACCTGAGGCCTGTCTCACGAAGCTGGATTAACATACCCGGGTTTCCCTCAGTTATCCAGCTGCACTTAACCTGATGTCCGGTCTCTTATTGGTCTCAGGAAGCCGGTTATCAACTCGTTAAGTGAACCCAGGAGGTCTCATCTAGATCTGTGCTCGTGCACATAAAAGGGGCGGAGTTAACTCCGTTACACCATTGTGCACCATGGAGAAGCCGCCGAGAGCAACGTGTTTTACAACGGAGGAGCAAACCATAATCTGAAGAATGTACGAACAATATAGAGAAAGAATACAAGCAAAAAGCAACACTGCTGCAGCAGCCAGAAGCCGCGAGGAATCTCCGACTCCGCCAATGCATAAGTTACTGGGATTGTAATATTAAATCACTGTCTCAAATGTATGTGCCTATTTTGATTATCTTTTCGTTTTAACAATTTAACCTCATTTCAGTTGCAACCCCAGTGGAGCTAAAAGAACATGGGGGAAGTTAAAACCAAATATAAGAACATCGTTCAAAGCGGTCAGTAAGTTTATTATAATATCTTCCAGGCTACATGTATGATGTGAACAATATTATACAATTATCCTTCTATTGTGAAAGTAACTTGAGTAACATGTGGGTTGGGTTGGGGTTTCCCCCACAGTGGATAGTGAGACCCTCAGGGTCACGCTGCTACCTAGACCAATGCCATCCGTGATAGAGGTAACAGTGAATTCAAACTGTCATACACTTACAAGCAATCTGTTGGTGCTGATCGTGCATTAAAGAGGAAGACATCTTTTCTTCTTCTCATGTCGGCCATGAGGAGGCAACAGATGAAGAGACGCTCTCTGGAGCGCTGCTCTTACTATCCTGCTCCTTCCTCAACGGGATTCTGTAGGAATGGGCAGGCCGTTTTTCCAAGACAATGATTGGCCAGTAGGCGTCTTCTAGACCCTGAGATCTTATCCGGGAACTCAAGCTGCTCCGGAGCAGGTTGAGTTCAGCGTAAGTTACCGGGGCAACGCACCCCGATAAGAAGTGAACCAGCTTCGTGAGACGGAAAACCCAGAAATTAATCCAGAAATTAATCCAGAAGTTAATCCAGAAATTAATCCAGAAGTTAATCCAGAAATTAATCCAGAAATTAATCCAGAAGTTACCTCGCTAAAACGAAATCCATCTTGGTGAGACAGGCCTCTGGTCTACACATCATGCAGAGAAACATGATGCATGTTCCCATTGTCACAGCGCCACCTACTGGCCAAAGACATGAAACAAGCTCTTGTGACTCTGGACTTCCTCCAATCTGCTTCAGACTTGTCGTGCTTGCTAAAAGTCACGGCCTGAGGATATCGACAAGCCTTTTTTTCACTTGCAGTCAAAGCGCCGCCTACTGGCGAAAGTAAATCAGCGTCGGGTGACAAACGGCATCGGATTGACGTGACAGTTATACGACGTGGTCTACGCTTCACGTAGAGAGACGTGAGCGTGGCGTCCAGCGCCACACGGCGGACGCGGGAACCGGTCAAGTGCTCGCAAAGCGCAATTTTCCGAGTCACGCGTCCAATAGGGCAGAAGAACGTCAGACCGGCCGGGCGAGTCGGCGCCCCGCCGGCGCCCCGACGTGTCGGAGCGAGGACCGGCTCGCGGCTTTAATTTCTTTGCATTTCTACAGAAATGATGAAACAAGTCAAAAGTTATCAAGTTTTATAGCCGATGAATCATTCGAGTTTAAAATGAGAGTATTTGTTTTTCTCCATTTTATTTTATGATAAATTCCATTTTAGACTGGAAGTAATTTGAGGTTCTGGGAAACAATCCCAGGTTTATGAATAACATCTTGATTGGTCGGCCTGTGTGCACACAGAGAGGAGAGAGGAGACAGGAGACAGGAGACAGGAGACAGGAGACAGGAGAGAGGAGAGAAGAGACAGGAGACAGGAGAGAGGAGACAAGAGAGAGGAGAGAGGAGAGAGGAGAGAGGAGACAGGAGACAGGAGACAGGAGAGAGGAGAGAGGAGACAGGAGACAGGAGAGAGGAGACAGGAGACAGGAGAGAGGAGACAAGAGAGAGGAGAGAGGAGAGAGGAGAGAGGAGACAGGAGAGAGGAGAGAGGAGAGAAGAGACAGGAGAGAGGAGAGAGGAGACAGGAGACAGGAGAGAGGAGACAGGAGACAGGGGAGAGGAGAGAGGAGAGAGGAGACAGGAGAGAGGAGAGAGGAGAGAGGAGAGAGGAGACAGGAGAGAGGAGAGAGGAGAGAGGAGACAGGAGAGAGGACAGAGGACAGAGGAGACAGGAGAGAGGAGACAGGAGAGAGGAGAGAGGAGACAGGAGAGAGGAGAGAGGACAGAGGAGACAGGAGACAGGAGAGAGGAGAGAGGAGACAGGAGAGAGGAGAGAGGAGACAGGAGACAGGAGAGAGGAGACAGGAGACAGGGGAGAGGAGAGAGGAGAGAGGAGACAGGAGAGAGGAGAGAGGAGAGAGGAGAGAGGAGACAGGAGAGAGGAGAGAGGAGAGAGGAGACAGGAGAGAGGAGACAGGAGAGAGGAGACAGGAGACAGGAGAGAGGAGACAGGAGAGAGGAGACAGGAGAGAGGAGACAGGAGACAGGAGAGAGGAGACAGGAGAGAGGAGACAGGAGAGAGGAGACAGGAGACAGGAGAGAGGAGAGAGGAGAGAGGAGACAGGAGAGAGGAGAGAGGACAGAGGAGACAGGAGAGAGGAGACAGGAGAGAGGAGACAGGAGACAGGAGAGAGGAGACAGGAGAGAGGAGACAGGAGAGAGGAGAGAGGACAGAGGAGACAGGAGAGAGGAGACAGGAGAGAGGAGACAGGAGACAGGAGAGAGGAGACAGGAGAGAGGAGACAGGAGACAGGAGAGAGGAGAGAGGAGACATGAGAGAGGAGACAGGAGAGAGGAGACAGGAGAGAGGAGAGAGGAGACAGGAGAGAGGAGAGAGGAGAGAGGAGAGAGGAGAGAAGAGAGAGGAGACAGGAGAGAGGAGAGAGGAGAGAGGAGAGAGGAGAGAGGAGAGAGGACAGAGGAGACAGGAGAGAGGAGACAGGAGAGAGGAGACAGGAGACAGGAGAGAGGAGACAGGAGAGAGGAGACAGGAGACAGGAGAGAGGAGAGAGGAGACATGAGAGAGGAGACAGGAGAGAGGAGACAGGAGAGAGGAGAGAGGAGAGAGGAGAGAGGAGACAGGAGACAGGAGAGAGGAGAGAGGAGACAGGAGAGAGGAGAGAGGAGACAGGAGACAGGAGAGAGGAGACAGGAGACAGGAGAGAGGAGAGAGGAGAGAGGAGACAGGAGACAGGAGAGAGGAGAGAGGAGACAGGAGAGAGGAGAGAGGAGACAGGAGACAGGAGAGAGGAGACAGGAGACAGGGGAGAGGAGAGAGGAGAGAGGAGACAGGAGAGAGGAGAGAGGAGAGAGGAGAGAGGAGACAGGAGAGAGGAGAGAGGAGAGAGGAGACAGGAGAGAGGACAGAGGACAGAGGAGACAGGAGAGAGGAGACAGGAGAGAGGAGAGAGGAGACAGGAGAGAGGAGAGAGGACAGAGGAGACAGGAGACAGGAGAGAGGAGAGAGGAGACAGGAGAGAGGAGAGAGGAGACAGGAGACAGGAGAGAGGAGACAGGAGACAGGGGAGAGGAGAGAGGAGAGAGGAGACAGGAGAGAGGAGAGAGGAGAGAGGAGAGAGGAGACAGGAGAGAGGAGAGAGGAGACAGGAGAGAGGAGACAGGAGAGAGGAGACAGGAGACAGGAGAGAGGAGACAGGAGAGAGGAGACAGGAGAGAGGAGACAGGAGACAGGAGAGAGGAGACAGGAGAGAGGAGACAGGAGAGAGGAGACAGGAGACAGGAGAGAGGAGAGAGGAGAGAGGAGACAGGAGAGAGGAGAGAGGACAGAGGAGACAGGAGAGAGGAGACAGGAGAGAGGAGACAGGAGACAGGAGAGAGGAGACAGGAGAGAGGAGAGAGGAGACAGGAGAGAGGAGACAGGAGAGAGGAGACAGGAGACAGGAGAGAGGAGAGAGGAGACATGAGAGAGGAGACAGGAGAGAGGAGACAGGAGAGAGGAGAGAGGAGACAGGAGAGAGGAGAGAGGAGAGAGGAGAGAAGAGAGAGGAGACAGGAGAGAGGAGAGAGGAGAGAGGAGAGAGGAGAGAGGACAGAGGAGACAGGAGAGAGGAGACAGGAGAGAGGAGACAGGAGACAGGAGAGAGGAGACAGGAGAGAGGAGACAGGAGACAGGAGAGAGGAGAGAGGAGACATGAGAGAGGAGACAGGAGAGAGGAGACAGGAGAGAGGAGAGAGGAGACAGGAGAGAGGAGAGAGGAGAGAGGAGAGAAGAGAGAGGAGACAGGAGAGAGGAGAGAGGAGAGAGGAGAGAGGAGAGAGGACAGAGGAGACAGGAGAGAGGAGACAGGAGAGAGGAGACAGGAGACAGGAGAGAGGAGACAGGAGAGAGGAGACAGGAGACAGGAGAGAGGAGAGAGGAGACATGAGAGAGGAGACAGGAGAGAGGAGACAGGAGAGAGGAGAGAGGAGACAGGAGAGAGGAGAGAGGAGAGAGGAGAGAGGAGAGAAGAGAGAGGAGACAGGAGACAGGAGAGAGGAGAGAGGAGAGAGGAGACAGGAGAGAGGAGAGAGGACAGAGGAGACAGGAGAGAGGAGACAGGAGAGAGGAGAGAGGAGAGAGGAGACAGGAGAGAGGAGACAGGAGACAGGAGACAGGAGAGAGGAGAGAGGAGACATGAGAGAGGAGACAGGAGAGAGGAGACAGGAGAGAGGAGAGAGGAGACAGGAGAGAGGAGAGAGGAGAGAGGAGAGAGGAGAGAAGAGAGAGGAGACAGGAGAGAGGAGAGAGGAGACAGGAGAGAGGAGAGAGGAGAGAGGAGACAGGAGAGAGGAGAGAGGAGACAGGAGAGAGGAGAGAGGAGACAGGAGACAGGAGAGAGGAGAGAGGAGACAGGAGAGAGGAGAGAGGAGACAGGAGAGAGGAGACAGGAGACAGGAGACAGGAGAGAGGAGAGAGGAGACAGGAGACAGGAGACAGGAGAGAGGAGACAGGAGACAGGAGACAGGAGAGAGGAGAGAGGAGACAGGAGAGAGGAGAGAGGAGACAGGAGACAGGAGAGAGGAGAGAGGAGACAGGAGAGAGGAGAGAGGAGACAGGAGAGAGGAGACAGGAGACAGGAGAGAGGAGAGAGGAGAGAGGAGGGAGGAGACAGGAGACAGGAGAGAGGAGAGAAGAGACAGGAGAGAGGACAGAGGACAGAGGAGACAGGAGAGAGGAGACAGGAGAGAGGAGACAGGAGACAGGAGAGAGGAGACAGGAGAGAGGAGAGAGGAGACAGGAGACAGGAGACAGGAGACAGGAGAGAGGAGACAGGAGAGAGGAGAGAGGAGAGAGGAGAGAAGAGACAGGAGAGAGGACAGAGGACAGAGGAGACAGGAGAGAGGAGACAGGAGAGAGGAGAGAGGAGACAGGAGAGAGGAGAGAGGACAGAGGAGACAGGAGAGAGGAGAGAGGAGAGAGGAGACAGGAGACAGGAGAGAGGAGACAGGAGAGATGAGACAGGAGACAGGAGAGAGGAGACAGGAGACAGGAGAGAGGAGAGAGGAGACAGGAGACAGGAGAGAGGAGAGAGGAGACAGGAGAGAGGAGAGAGGAGAGAAGAGACAGGAGAGAGGAGAGAGGACAGAGGAGACAGGAGAGAGGAGACAGGAGACAGGAGAGAGGAGACAGGAGACAGGAGAGAGGAGACAGGAGACAGGAGAGAGGAGAGAGGAGACAGGAGACAGGAGAGAGGAGAGAGGAGAGAGGAGAGAGGAGACAGGAGAGAGGAGAGAGGAGACAGGAGAGAGGAGACAGGAGACAGGAGACAGGAGAGAGGAGAGAGGAGACAGGAGACAGGAGAGAGGAGAGAGGAGACAGGAGACAGGAGACAGGAGACAGGAGAGAGGAGACAGGAGACAGGAGACAGGAGAGAGGAGACAGGAGACAGGAGACAGGAGAGAGGAGACAGGAGACAGGAGAGAGGAGACAGGAGACAGGAGACAGGAGAGAGGAGAGAGGAGAGAGGAGACAGGAGAGAGGAGAGAGGAGAGAGGAGAGAGGAGAGAGGAGAGAGGAGACAGGAGAGAGGAGAGAGGAGAGAGGAGAGAGGAGACAGGAGACAGGAGAGAGGAGAGAGGAGACAGGAGACAGGAGAGAGGAGACAGGAGACAGGAGACAGGAGAGAGGAGACAGGAGACAGGAGAGAGGAGACAGGAGACAGGAGACAGGAGAGAGGAGACAGGAGAGAGGAGAGAGGAGAGAGGAGAGAGGAGACAGGAGAGAGGAGAGAGGAGAGAGGAGAGAGGAGACAGGAGACAGGAGAGAGGAGAGAGGAGACAGGAGAGAAGAGAGAGGAGAGAGGAGAGAGGAGACAGGAGAGAGGAGAGAGGAGAGAGGAGACAGGAGACAGGAGAGAGGAGAGAGGAGACAGGAGAGAGGAGACAGGAGACAGGAGACAGGAGACAGGAGAGAGGAGACAGGAGACAGGAGACAGGAGAGAGGAGAGAGGAGACAGGAGAGAGGAGAGAGGAGACAGGAGACAGGAGAGAGGAGACAGGAGACAGGAGACAGGAGAGAGGAGAGAGGAGACAGGAGACAGGAGACAGGAGAGAGGAGAGAGGAGACAGGAGAGAGGAGAGAGGAGACAGGAGACAGGAGAGAGGAGAGAGGAGACAGGAGAGAGGAGACAGGAGAGAGGAGACAGGAGACAGGAGAGAGGAGACAGGAGAGAGGAGACAGGAGAGAGGAGACAGGAGAGAGGAGACAGGAGACAGGAGACAGGAGAGAGGAGACAGGAGACAGGAGACAGGAGAGAGGAGACAGGAGACAGGAGACAGGAGACAGGAGACAGGAGAGAGGAGACAGGAGACAGGAGAGAGGAGAGAGGAGAGAGGAGACAGGAGACAGGAGAGAGGAGAGAGGAGAGAGGAGAGAGGAGACAGGAGACAGGAGACAGGAGAGAGGAGACAGGAGACAGGAGAGAGGAGAGAGGAGACAGGAGAGAGGAGACAGGAGACAGGAGACAGGAGACAGGAGAGAGGAGAGAGGAGACAGGAGACAGGAGAGAGGAGAGAGGAGACAGGAGACAGGAGAGAGGAGAGAGGAGAGAGGAGAGAGGAGACAGGAGAGAGGAGAGAGGAGAGAGGAGACAGGAGACAGGAGACAGGAGACAGGAGAGAGGAGAGAGGAGAGAGGAGAGAGGAGACAGGAGACAGGAGAGAGGAGAGAGGAGACAGGAGACAGGAGACAGGAGACAGGAGAGAGGAGAGAGGAGACAGGAGACAGGAGACAGGAGAGAGGAGAGAGGAGACAGGAGAGAGGAGAGAGGAGACAGGAGACAGGAGACAGGAGAGAGGAGAGAGGAGACAGGAGAGAGGAGAGAGGAGACAGGAGACAGGAGACAGGAGAGAGGAGAGAGGAGACAGGAGAGAGGAGAGAGGAGAGAGGAGACAGGAGACAGGAGACAGGAGAGAGGAGAGAGGAGAGAGGAGACAGGAGACAGGAGACAGGAGACAGGAGACAGGAGACAGGAGAGAGGAGAGAGGAGAGAGGAGACAGGAGACAGGAGACAGGAGACAGGAGACAGGAGAGAGGAGACAGGAGAGAGGAGAGAGGAGAGAGGAGAGAGGAGACAGGAGACAGGAGACAGGAGAGAGGAGAGAGGAGAGAGGAGACAGGAGACAGGAGACAGGAGACAGGAGAGAGGAGAGAGGAGAGAGGAGAGAGGAGACAGGAGACAGGAGACAGGAGACAGGAGAGAGGAGACAGGAGACAGGAGACAGGAGACAGGAGACAGGAGACAGGAGAGAGGAGACAGGAGAGAGGAGAGAGGAGAGAGGAGACAGGAGACAGGAGACAGGAGAGAGGAGAGAGGAGAGAGGAGAGAGGAGAGAGGAGAGAGGAGACAGGAGACAGGAGAGAGGAGAGAGGAGAGAGGAGACAGGAGACAGGAGACAGGAGACAGGAGAGAGGAGAGAGGAGAGAGGAGAGAGGAGACAGGAGACAGGAGACAGGAGACAGGAGAGAGGAGACAGGAGACAGGAGACAGGAGACAGGAGACAGGAGACAGGAGAGAGGAGACAGGAGAGAGGAGAGAGGAGAGAGGAGACAGGAGACAGGAGACAGGAGAGAGGAGAGAGGAGAGAGGAGAGAGGAGAGAGGAGAGAGGAGACAGGAGACAGGAGAGAGGAGAGAGGAGAGAGGAGACAGGAGACAGGAGACAGGAGAGAGGAGAGAGGAGACAGGAGAGAGGAGAGAGGAGAGAGGAGAGAGGAGACAGGAGACAGGAGAGAGGAGAGAGGAGAGAGGAGAGAGGAGACAGGAGACAGGAGACAGGAGACAGGAGAGAGGAGACAGGAGACAGGAGACAGGAGACAGGAGACAGGAGACAGGAGAGAGGAGACAGGAGAGAGGAGAGAGGAGAGAGGAGACAGGAGACAGGAGACAGGAGAGAGGAGAGAGGAGAGAGGAGAGAGGAGAGAGGAGAGAGGAGACAGGAGACAGGAGAGAGGAGAGAGGAGAGAGGAGACAGGAGACAGGAGACAGGAGACAGGAGAGAGGAGAGAGGAGAGAGGAGAGAGGAGAGAGGAGAGAGGAGACAGGAGACAGGAGAGAGGCTGACCTGAGGCAGCGGCATGGTGTCAGACAGGCGGTGAGGAGGATGAGCTCCGGGGACCGGACTGCTTCTTCCTGTGTGACCGATGGTGTGAGCGCGCTCCTCCAGACCCGCCTTCTTAGCCTGGAGAGACATCATGAACATCTCTATTAAACACTACTAAGTGTTTCATCTTCTGTTATCAAACATAACTAAGTGTTTCATCTTCTGTTATTAAACATAACTAAGTGTTTCATCTTCTGTTATTAAACATAACTAAGTAGTTCATCTTCTGTTATTAAACATAACTAAGTGTTTCATCTTTTATTAAACATAACTAAGTGTTTCATCTTCTGTTATTAAACATAACTAAGTGTTTCATCTTTTATTAAACATAACTAAGCATTTTCCATCCATTATCAGCTGCTTATCCGGGGTCGGGTTGCGGTGGCAGCAGGTTCAGCAGACCGACTAAGCATTTTATCATCTTTTATTATTAAAATAAATGACGCGTGTCGCTATGCACGCGTCATTTATTTTTGTTACATGCAGTCTTTTCAAAATAAACCTCCGTCGTCACAGGAAACAACTTTTTGGCAAATAAAAGATGATGAAATGCTTAGTTATGTTTAATAAAGATGAAATACTTAGTTATGTTAAATAAAAGATGATGCTGAGCGTTACACGCACGCTCAGCATAAACCAACATGAATATATATTATAACGTGATGAACATCAGCATAAACCAACATTATGATCATATATAATAACATGATGAACGTCAGACTACCAGCTGGTTAGGAGGCTGGTCTGAAGCTCTGCGGCCGGCGGCGACGACGGCTGCAGACGCGTTACGTTGTTCAGGCAAACTGCCCCTCTTCATCTGGGGAGGGTCATTATGTCACATAATATGTGTTATTAATACTAATCTAATGCAAACCCTTCACGTAAACATGCTATGATCTCTTATTCATCAAAACAAATAGACAGTCAATGCAACTTATATTCACCAACATGCAGTATACATATACATATACATAAGTATTTCTTTAACTGCAACGTTTCTTTTAAACGGAGAAACTGGTGTTCAAGATGTGGAAATAAATTATGAATTCATTATTAGACAGAAACGGATTATTGATTATTTCCTTGTTCCAGTTTCTTCTTTTGTGAAATGAATCATTTAGTTTTGGTTGTCTGTTTAGTACAATATATCCATCAGGAGTCGCTGGCCACGCCTCCATCAGGAGTCACTGGCCACGCCTCCATCAGGAGTCACTGGCCACGCCTCCATCAGGAGTCACTGGCCACGCCTCCATCAGGAGTCACTGGCCACGCCTCCATCAGGAGTCTCTTTGCCGTCTTTAAAGAGCTTTACGTTGTAAGGGAAGTGGAAGCGGCTGAAGTGGAACTCACCGACGGGCCGGCGGAGTTCCTGCAGTCCGAGCTGCCGTCGTTCAGGAAGATCTCCCTGGTCTTAGAGATGGAGGTGGATTTGTAGAAGTCCACCAG
>JBAMJR010000489.1:375000-380000 GCA_038501785.1 Myoxocephalus aenaeus | reverse complement strand
GCGATGACATCATTGCTCTGCTCTCTAGCGATGACATCATTGCTCTGCTCTCTAGCGATTACATCATTGCTCTGCTCTCTAGCGATGACATCATCTGGTCTGCTTTCTAGCGATGACATCATCTGGTCTGCTCTCTAGCGATGACATCATTGCTCTGCTCTCTAGCGATGACATCATCTGGTCTGGTTTCTAGCGATGACATCATCTGGTCTGCTCTCTAGCGATGACATCATTGCTCTGCTCTCTAGCGATGACATCATTGCTTTGCTTTCTAGCGATGACATCATTGCTCTGCTCTCTAGCGATGACATCATTGCTTTGCTTTCTAGCGATGACATCATTGCTCTGCTTTCTAGCGATGACATCATCTGGTCTGCTCTCTAGCGATGACATCATTGCTTTGCTTTCTAGCGATGACATCATTGCTCTGCTCTCTAGCGATGACATCATTGCTTTGCTTTCTAGCGATGACATCATTGCTCTGCTCTCTAGCGATGACACCATTGCTCTGCTCTCTAGCGATGACATCATTGCTCTGCTCTCTAGCGATGACATCATTGCTCTGCTTTCTAGCGATGACATCATCTGGTCTGCTTTCTAGCGATGACACCATTGCTCTGCTCTCTAGCGATGACACCATTGCTCTGCTCTCTAGCGATGACATCATTGCTCTGCTCTCTAGCGATGACATCATTGCTCTGCTCTCTAGCGATGACACCATTGCTCTGCTCTCTAGCGATGACATCATTGCTCTGCTCTCTAGCGATGACATCATTGCTCTGCTTTCTAGCGATGACATCATCTGGTCTGCTCTCTAGCGATGACATCATTGCTCTGCTCTCTAGCGATGACATCATTGCTTTGCTTTCTAGCGATGACATCATTGCTCTGCTCTCTAGCGATGACATCATTGCTCTGCTCTCTAGCGATGACATCATTGCTCTGCTCTCTAGCGATGACATCATCTGGTCTGCTCTCTAGCGATGACATCATCTGGTCTGCTCTCTAGCGATGACATCATTGCTCTGCTCTCTAGCGATGACATCATCTGTCTGAGCCTCTCACCTCGGCGTCTGCATCTCGATGTAGTTCTGCGGGACGAATCCTTTCTGTCCGTTCATCTCCGCTTCGTACCATTCGTCCTGCGGGCTGAGGATCTGACGAGGAAGCAACAGGAAGGAGACGTCACACGGAAACGTCTTCACGGCACGTTGAGAACAGAATGTTGACCTTGACCTTGACTGACCTTCAGGACGTCGCCCTTCCTGAAGCTGAGCTCGTCGGCTCCCGTTGCAGAGAAGTCGAACTTCCCTCTGGCCTCCATCGGGACGCTGGTTCAGCACCAGGGTTTCTCCACCGGGGACAAGGAATATGAACATGTCAATAACAATAACACATATATGTATTTTATTACAGCTGTAACTCCTCTTTGACCCAAATGTTCACCGGGCACAAACATGGCCGTAAAATATTGTTATTACACCAAATGCAGGTGTAAATTATTTAAAGTTATATTTTACATGTTACAAAACATACAACACATGTTATAGTAACAATACTAATGTTTGGTGCCAATTCCCTGTTTGATCTCTTCCACAGACTTCTTAATAATCTTATCGGGGATCTGGAGAAACGACCCAAAACATTAGGTTTAATAAAACAAGTGAAATAAAAAGCATTCACATCACATAGAGAAGCTTATTCAACAGAATGCACAGAACTCAACGTGTAATCTTTTAGACATTCCTTCAGAACCATAACTCATGTTTCTTTTCAGGGGATGTGATGAACAGGATGTTGACTGGATATAAACACTGAGCAAACAGCAGCGAATACTTCCGTTCCCTCGCCACGCTGTGTGCTCATGTGTGACGGGCCACGCGCCAGGTTATAGGAACTGGAAAGATAAATCATTTGAATCTATTCTTATGTGAGGAAGAGTCACAAAAAGCCACTTCCTCGTTCGCTAACTGTTCACTCACAGACGCTTCATTTAGTGGAGAAGAGTTCAACTCAGAAAGTCAGGATGAAAAAGTCCAATTATAACAAGAGTGACAGCAGCGACTGGATGTTGGTGACAGAGTGAATAAAGCATCGCTGCGCGGTTACAGGGTGAAGGATGTGGTGAAGTGAAGTGACTCTACGGTTTCTCTCCTGCAGCTGGAGAGCGCTTTGCAAACTGAGACCTTCATACGTGACCTTTCCTCATGGGGAAGAAACACAGCGCTCAACAAGAGGTTGAGTTTAATCAACGTCACGATGCTGATGCACTTCAATGTCACTTTACACAAATAGAACCACTCATCCAAACCAGAAGGGACTTCTGCAGTTTCCAGGGTGGTTCTATGTTTCTCCACAAAGAATCATGCAACCTCTTTACGTCGTGTGTTTACCAGAGAGATTGTTTCATTAGTTTCTCAAAGTCATAAAAAAAGCATAAAGAACTAATCGAGTAAAGAAATGTTAGAACAAAACGACAGATTAGTCAACAATGAGGATAAAAAGAGTGAATTAACACATAAAAATGGTTGTATAAAGAGAACCAATGGATGTGTAAAGAGAACCAATGGATGTATAAAGAGAACCAATAGATGTATAAAGAGAACCAATGGATGTATAAAGAGAACCAATGGATGTATAAAGAGAACCAATAGATGTATAAAGAGAACCAATAGATGTATAAAGAGAACCAATGGTTGTATAAAGAGAACCAATAGATGTATAAAGAGAACCAATGGATGTATAAAGAGAACCAATGGATGTATAAAGAGAACCAATGAATATATAAAGAGAACCAATGGATGTATAAAGAGAACCAATGGATGTATAAAGAGAACCAATGAATATATAAAGAGAACCAATGAATGTATAAAGAGAACCAATGGAAGTGTAAAGAGAACCAATGGATGTATAAAGAGAACCAATAGATGTATAAAGAGAACCAATGGATGTATAAAGAGAACCAATGGATGTGTAAAGAGAACCAATGGTTGTATAAAGAGAACCAATGAATGTATAAAGAGAACCAATGGTTGTATAAAGAGAACCAATGAATGTATAAAGAGAACCAATGGTTGTATAAAGAGAACCAATGAATGTATAAAGAGAACCAATGGTTGTATAAAGAGAACCAATGAATGTATACAGAGAACCAATGGTTGTATAAAGAGAACCAATGAATGTATAAAGAGAACCAATGGTTGTATAAAGAGAACCAATGAATATATAAAGAGAACCAATGGATGTATAAAGAGAACCAATGAATATATAAAGAGAACCAATGGATGTATAAAGAGAACCAATGAATATATAAAGAGAACCAATGGATGTATAAAGAGAACCAATGAATATATAAAGAGAACCAATGAATGTATAAAGAGAACCAATGGATGTATAAAGAGAACCAATGAATATATAAAGAGAACCAATGGATGTATAAAGAGAACCAATGAATATATAAAGAGAACCAATGAATATATAAAGAGAACCAATGAATGTATAAAGAGAACCAATGGATGTATAAAGAGAACCAATGAATATATAAAGAGAACCAATGGATGTATAAAGAGAACCAATGAATATATAAAGAGAACCAATGAATGTATAAAGAGAACCAATGGATGTATAAAGAGAACCAATGGATGCAAATGAGGCACACAAAGAAAGTCAGGGTTCTGAGGATTGCCTTCAGATGAAAATACCCAAATGTTCTGCATTATGAGTCCATTAGAATTCTTTCCCAATATAATGGTAAAGTCTTTTTCGGCCCATAGCATCATGTGACCAACCTGGAGAATGTAACTCCACCGTTTGATTCCGTCTCTTTTGTTCTTTTACCTGCATTATTAAACCAAAGATTCTACATGTGACTGCAGGATCTGCAGAGATGAAATGTGTGTGTGTGTGTGTGTGTGTGTGTGTGTGTGTGTGTGTGTGTGTGTGTGTGTGTGTAGTTGTGTAGACTGAGGATGAGAGGAAGTTGATCAGCTCTCTTTGAGTGTATTTAGATGTTGAAGATACTTTGTGGTTCATATTTAGCAGCATTATGTTTTAATGCGTTTCATAGTTTCCGTTGTCAGAAGTATTGCAACATTGTTGCTTTTGATATTTAAAGGTTCACAGTCTGGACTTTCTCATTCTGCATCATGAACCTGTGATCAGAGACGCAGCTTTCTCTAGAACAACGTTAAGCAATGTGTATATTTATTTTCAAGTAAAAATGCTGCGTTACAAATGAAAATATTATTAACAAATGAAAGAAAGAAATGACTCCTGTGAGTGTTACACTGTTACATATTATATTATGTTTATTAATGTGTAAGTTATATAACTGTTAGTGCATCATATTCTTGAGGATCATCATGTGATTATCTGTTAATGTGCTAATTATCTTATAATATCATTTAGTCTAAGAAATGTCAAACAAAATGTGAAAAAAATTTCATTGAAATGTCTCAGGCCCCGTCTTCATCTTCTTGTTTTGTCTAAAACATAAAGATATTAATGTGATTTATAGCAAAGAAAAGTGATTGAACTCAGTTAATAGTTACAGACTAGTTGACTTATCGTTATAGTTATGTAGACATCAGGCTGAGTCTAACAGACATGTTTAATGTTAATAATTACAGACTAGTTGACTTATCGTTATAGTTATGTAGACATCAGGCTGAGTCTAACGGACATGTTTAATGTTAATATTTACAGACTAGTTGACTTATCGTTATAGTTATGTAGACATCAGGCTGAGTCTAACGGACATGTTTAATGTTAATATTTACAGACTAGTTGACTTATCGTTATAGTTATGTAGACATCAGGCTGAGTCTAACGGACATGTTTAATGTTAATATTTACAGACTAGTTGACTTATCGTTATAGTTATGTAGACATCAGGCTGAGTCTAACGGACATGTTTAATGTTAATATTTACAGACTAGTTGACTTATCGTTATCTTTTAAGAGTCTAACGGACATGTTTAATGTTAATAGTTACAGACTAG
>JBAMJR010000489.1:305000-370000 GCA_038501785.1 Myoxocephalus aenaeus | reverse complement strand
GAGGATCAACTCGTTATGAAAAGGATCAACTCGTTATGAAGAGGATCAACTCATTATGAAGAGGATCAACCCGTTTATGAAGAGGATCAACCCGTTATGAAGAGGATCAACCCGTTATGAAGAGGATCAACCCGTTTATGAAGAGAATCAACCCGTTATGAAGAGGATCAACTCGTTATGAAGAGGATCAACCCGTTTATGAAGAGAATCAACCCGTTTATGAAGAGGATCAACCCGTTATGAAGAGGATCAACCCGTTATGAAGAGGATCAACTCGTTATGAAGAGGATCAACTCGTTATGAAGAGGATCAACTCGTTATGAAGAGGATCAACCCGTTTATGAAGAGAATCAACCCGTTATGAAGAGGATCAACTCGTTATGAAGAGGATCAACCCGTTTATGAAGAGAATCAACCCGTTATGAAGAGGATCAACTCGTTATGAAGAGGATCAACCCGTTATGAAGAGGATCAACTCGTTATGAAGAGGATCAACCCGTTATGAAGAGGATCAACCCGTTTATGAAGAGAATCAACCCGTTATGAAGAGGATCAACCCGTTATGAAGAGGATCAACCCGTTATGAAGAGGATCAACTCGTTATGAAGAGGATCAACTCGTTATGAAGAGGATCAACCCGTTATGAAGAGGATCAACTCATTATGAAAAGGATCAACTCGTTATGAAGAGGATCAACTCGTTATGAAAAGGATCAACCCGTTATGAAGAGGATCAACTCATTATGAAAAGGATCAACTCGTTATGAAGAGGATCAACTCGTTATGAAAAGGATCAACTCGTTATGAAGAGGATCAACTCATTATGAAGAGGATCAACCCGTTTATGAAGAGGATCAACCCGTTATGAAGAGGATCAACCCGTTATGAAGAGGATCAACCCGTTTATGAAGAGAATCAACCCGTTATGAAGAGGATCAACTCGTTATGAAGAGGATCAACCCGTTTATGAAGAGAATCAACCCGTTTATGAAGAGGATCAACCCGTTATGAAGAGGATCAACCCGTTATGAAGAGGATCAACTCGTTATGAAGAGGATCAACTCGTTATGAAGAGGATCAACTCGTTATGAAGAGGATCAACCCGTTTATGAAGAGAATCAACCCGTTATGAAGAGGATCAACTCGTTATGAAGAGGATCAACCCGTTTATGAAGAGAATCAACCCGTTATGAAGAGGATCAACTCGTTATGAAGAGGATCAACCCGTTATGAAGAGGATCAACTCGTTATGAAGAGGATCAACTCGTTATGAAGAGGATCAACTCGTTATGAAGAGGATCAACTCGTTATGAAGAGGATCAACCCGTTTATGAAGAGAATCAACCCGTTATGAAGAGGATCAACTCGTTATGAAGAGGATCAACCCGTTATGAAGAGGATCAACTCGTTATGAAGAGGATCAACTCGTTATGAAGAGGATCAACTCGTTATGAAGAGGATCAACTCGTTATGAAGAGGATCAACTCGTTATGAAGAGGATCAACCCGTTATGAAGAGGATCAACTCGTTATGAAGAGGATCAACCCGTTATGAAGAGGATCAACCCGTTATGAAGAGGATCAACTCATTATGAAAAGGATCAACTCGTTATGAAGAGGATCAACCCGTTATGAAGAGGATCAACCCGTTTATGAAGAGGATCAACCCGTTTATGAAGAGGATCAACCCGTTTATGAAGAGAATCAACCCGTTATGAAGAGGATCAACCCGTTATGAAGAGGATCAACTCGTTATGAAGAGGATCAACCCGTTATGAAGAGGATCAACCCGTTATGAAGAGGATCAACTCATTATGAAAAGGATCAACTCGTTATGAAGAGGATCAACCCGTTATGAAGAGGATCAACCCGTTTATGAAGAGGATCAACCCGTTTATGAAGAGAATCAACCCGTTATGAAGAGGATCAACCCGTTATGAAGAGGATCAACCCGTTATGAAGAGGATCAACTCGTTATGAAGAGGATCAACTCGTTATGAAGAGGATCAACCCGTTATGAAGAGGATCAACTCATTATGAAAAGGATCAACTCGTTATGAAGAGGATCAACTCGTTATGAAAAGGATCAACCCGTTATGAAGAGGATCAACTCATTATGAAAAGGATCAACTCGTTATGAAGAGGATCAACTCGTTATGAAAAGGATCAACTCGTTATGAAGAGGATCAACTCATTATGAAGAGGATCAACCCGTTTATGAAGAGGATCAACCCGTTATGAAGAGGATCAACCCGTTATGAAGAGGATCAACCCGTTTATGAAGAGAATCAACCCGTTATGAAGAGGATCAACTCGTTATGAAGAGGATCAACCCGTTTATGAAGAGAATCAACCCGTTTATGAAGAGGATCAACCCGTTATGAAGAGGATCAACCCGTTATGAAGAGGATCAACTCGTTATGAAGAGGATCAACTCGTTATGAAGAGGATCAACTCGTTATGAAGAGGATCAACCCGTTTATGAAGAGAATCAACCCGTTATGAAGAGGATCAACTCGTTATGAAGAGGATCAACCCGTTTATGAAGAGAATCAACCCGTTATGAAGAGGATCAACTCGTTATGAAGAGGATCAACCCGTTATGAAGAGGATCAACTCGTTATGAAGAGGATCAACTCGTTATGAAGAGGATCAACTCGTTATGAAGAGAATCAACCCGTTATGAAGAGGATCAACTCGTTATGAAGAGGATCAACCCGTTATGAAGAGGATCAACTCGTTATGAAGAGGATCAACTCGTTATGAAGAGGATCAACTCGTTATGAAGAGGATCAACTCGTTATGAAGAGGATCAACCCGTTATGAAGAGGATCAACTCGTTATGAAGAGGATCAACTCGTTATGAAGAGGATCAACTCGTTATGAAGAGGATCAACTCGTTATGAAGAGGATCAACCCGTTTATGAAGAGAATCAACCCGTTATGAAGAGGATCAACCCGTTATGAAGAGGATCAACTCGTTATGAAGAGGATCAACTCGTTATGAAGAGGATCAACTCGTTATGAAGAGGATCAACTCGTTATGAAGAGGATCAACTCGTTATGAAGAGGATCAACCCGTTTATGAAGAGGATCAACCCGTTTATGAAGAGGATCAACCCGTTATGAAGAGGATCAACCCGTTATGAAGAGGATCAACCCGTTATGAAGAGGATCAACTCGTTATGAAGAGGATCAACCCGTTATGAAGAGGATCAACTCGTTATGAAGAGGATCAACCCGTTATGAAGAGGATCAACCCGTTATGAAGAGGATCAACCCGTTATGAAGAGGATCAACTCGTTATGAAGAGGATCAACCCGTTATGAAGAGGATCAACCCGTTATGAAGAGGATCAACCCGTTATGAAGAGGATCAACTCGTTATGAAGAGGATCAACCCGTTATGAAGAGGATCAACCCGTTTATGAAGAGGATCAACCCGTTATGAAGAGGATCAACCCGTTTATGAAGAGGATCAACTCGTTATGAAGAGGATCAACCCGTTATGAAGAGGATCAACCCGTTATGAAGAGGATCAACCCGTTATGAAGAGGATCAACCCGTTTATGAAGAGGATCAACCCGTTTATGAAGAGGATCAACCCGTTATGAAGAGGATCAACTCGTTATGAAGAGGATCAACCCGTTATGAAGAGGATCAACTCGTTATGAAGAGGATCAACCCGTTATGAAGAGGATCAACTCGTTATGAAGAGGATCAACTCGTTATGAAGAGGATCAACTCGTTATGAAGAGGATCAACTTGTTATGAAGAGGATCAACCCGTTATGAAGAGGATCAACTCGTTATGAAGAGGATCAACCCGTTATGAAGAGGATCAACTCGTTATGAAGAGGATCAACTCGTTATGAAGAGGATCAACCCGTTATGAAGAGGATCAACTCGTTATGAAGAGTTAACAGCATCTACATGCACAGCTGCACGATCCAGTAAAGACAAGCCAGTGAAGCACACCTGTATTTAGAAAGAAATCCCTCTTAACCAATCAATGAGCATTATCTTGACGTGTGTTATAGTACATGGATGGATTGCTTCATGTAAATGTTATTTAGTATCAATTCATATTGTTTAATCCACAATAAATCAATCTGTCCACGTGTGAATGTGAATTAATGAGAAAGAAAACGTTTGATGACTAAATGTCCTTTGCTAATATCGTAAACAAGCACATTTTTATTATTAATTATTGTTAAAGTAGCTAATAAAACTCTCAAGTAATGTTGTTTGGTCAGAGCTGGATGAAGCTACTTCATTTGAAGTTCTTCTTCACGTTAATTTAAATGTTGAACATGTCATCAGCAGAATGATGTTTCCGTTTGAGACAGAAGAAGAAGAACAAGTAGAGACGAGTCTGACCTGAATCTCTGTCGGCTGCAAACCGCTCACTGTGCAGCTGCAGGTGGAGCGCAGTCACATCCGCCTTCAGTTACTCACACACACACACACACACACACACTACACAGTGTGTGTGTGTGTGTGTGTGTGTGTGTGTGTGTGTGTGTGTGTGTGTGTGTGTGCTGCAGGTGTTAGTGGTATCACATCATAAGGACGTGTGTGTGTGAGAGTCGTCGCCCTGAGACGTGGAGCTCTTCGTCACCAGGTGGTGACAGAGGTGGAAAGTACATTTACTGAAGTACTTCAGTACATGTAGTACTCTTTACGTTGTACTTTCACATGACACTTCACACACCTACAGTACACGTGTTTATAGTACTGTTCTCTTTATTGTATATTCTATTGTAAATGTAATATGTTTCTATGGCTCACTGTGTTGTTGTTGTTGTTGTCTAATGTATGCACCACCACCAAGACAAATTCCTCATATGTGTAACAGACCTGGCAAATAAATGGTTTGATTCTGATTATAATTATGATTTACATGCAGATACAGATACAGTCAGGTCCATAAATATTTGGACATTGACACATTTTTCATTATTTTGGCTCTGTACACCACAACAATGGAGTTGAAATGAAAAAAGACTTTCAGCTTTAATTTGAGGGTATTTACATCCAAATCAGGTGAACGGTGTGGTATTTATGTTTGGAATCTGTTGCGGTCAACTCTCAATATGAAGTCCAAAGAGCTGTCACTATCCGTGAAGCAAGCCATCATTAGGATGAAACATCTAAACAAAACCATCAGAGAGATAGCAAACACATTAGGTGTGGCCAAATCAACTGTTTGGTACATTCTGAAGAAGAAAGAACGCACTAGTGAGCTCAGCAACACCAGAAGACCCGGAAGACCACGGAAGACAACTGTGGTGATGCCAGAAGAATCATTTCCCTGGTGAAGAAAAACCCCTTCACAACAGTTGTCCAGATCAAGAACACTCTCCAGGAGGTAGGTGCATCTGTGTCAAAGTCCACCATCAAGAGAAGACTTCAGAGTAAATACAGAGGGTTCACCACAAGATGTAAACCATTGGTGAGCCTCAAAAACAGGAAGACCAGATTAGAGTTCGCCAAAAAACATGTAAAAGAGCCTGTACAGTTCTGGAAGAACATCCTATGGACAGATGAGACAAAGATCAACTTGTACCAGAATGATGGGAAGAGAAGAGTATGGAGAAGGAAAGGAACTGCTCATGATCCAAAGCATACCACCTCATCAGTGAAGCATGGTGGAGGTAGTGTTATGGCGTGGGCATGTATGGCTGCCAATGGAACTGGTTCCCTTGGATTTATTGATGATGTGACTGCTGACAAAAGCAGCAGGATGAATTGGGAAGTGTTTCGGGCAATATGATCTGCTCATATTCAGCCAAATGCTTCAGAACTCATTGGACTTCACAGTGCAGATGGACAATGACCCGAAGCATACTGCGAAAGCAACCAAGGAGTTTTTTAAGGCAAAGAAGTGGAATGTTCTGCAATGGCCAAGTCAGTCACCTGACCTGAATCCAATGGAGCATGCATTTCACTTGCTGAAGACCAAACTGAAGGGGAAATGCCCCAAGAAGCAGCAGGAAGTGAAGACGGTTGCAGTAGAGGCCTGCAGAGCATCACCAGGGACCAAACCCAGCGTCTGGTGATGTCTATGGAATCCAGACTTCAGGCTGTCATTGACTGCAAAGGATTTTCAACAAAGTATTAAAAGTGACAATTAGATTTATGATTATATTAATTTGTCCAATTACTTTTGGTCCCTTAAAAAGAGGGTGGCCACATTTAAATGTGTTGTAGTTCCTACACCGTTCACCTGATTTGGATGTAAATACCCTCAAATTGTTCATTTCAACTCCATTGTTGTGGTGTACAGAGCCAAAATAATGAAAAATGTGTCAATGTCCAAATATTTATGGACCTGACTGTATGTGTGTGTGTGTGTGTGTGTGTGTGTGTGTGTGTGTGTGTGTGTGTGTGTGTGTGTGTGTATGTATGTGTGTGTATATATATATATATATATATATTATTCTATCACATTTTGGAGGCAAATATTGTAGTTTTCCCTTTTAGATAGTTCATACTTGAATGTGTGTGTGTGTGATGTAAGAAACAGTGTGTAGTGTGTTCAAAGTACAGAAATGCAAACAGACTGCAAAGCAGGAAGTGTTTGTTCCTTTAGTGAAGTCATCGTGACACCAGTTAACCCTTTAATGCTTTTAGTGTGCAGCGACTGTCATCATAGGAAACACTACAACTGTGTTCTGTGACAATAATGTGACGGTCTGCAGCTGTGTGACAGTTCCACTTTACTGCCACTAGATGGCGGTCTTAAACAGCACAGTAGACAAGTCAGGGGGAAAAAGACATGAATACATACAGACATACCGACATACATACATACAGACATACAGACATACATACAGACATAAATACATACAGACATACCGACATACATACAGACATAAATACATACAGACATACCGACATACATACAGACATAAATACATACAGACATACCGACATACATACATACATACATACCGACATACATACATACATACATACATACATACAGACATAAATACATACATACATACAGACATAAATACATACATACATACAGACATAAATACATACAGACATACCGACATACATACATACATACATACATACATACATACATACAGACATAAATACATACAGACATACAGACATAAATACAGACATACATACCGACATACATACATACATACATACAGATATACATACATACATACATACAGACATAAATACAGACATACATACAGACATAAATACTTACAGACATAAATACATACAGACATACATACATACAGACATAAATACATACAGACATAAATACATACATACATAGAGACATACATACATACAGACATAAATACTTACAGACATAAATACATACATACAGACATACATACAGACATACAGACATAAATACATACATACATACATACATACATACATACATACATACAGACATACATACAGACATACAGACATAAATACATACAGACATAAATACATACATACATACAGACATACATACATAAAGACATAAATACATAAATACATACATACATACATACAGACATAAATACTTACAGACATAAATACATACATACAGACATACATACAGACATACAGACATAAATACATACATACATACATACATACATACAGACATACATACAGACATACAGACATAAATACATACAGACATAAATACATACAGACATACAGACATACATACATAAAGACATAAATACATAAATACATACATACATACATACAGACATAAATACATACAGACATAAATACATACATACAGACATACATACATAAATACATACAGACATAAATACATACATACATAGAGACATACATACATACAGACATAAATACATACAGACATAAATACATACAAACATACATACAGACATACATACAGACATACATAGAGACATACATACATACAGAGATAAATACATACAGACATAAATACATACATACATACAGACATACATAAATACATAAATACATACAGACATAAATACATACATACATACATACATACATACATACATACATACATACATACAGACATACAGACATAAATACATACAGACATAAAGACATACATACATAAAGACATACATACATACATACATACATACATACATACATACATACAGACATAAATACATACAGACATAAAGACATACATACATAAAGACATACATAAATACATAAATACATACAGACATAAATACATACATACATACATACATACATACATACAGACAGACATACAGACATAAATACATAAATACATACAGACATAAATACATACATACATACATACAGACATACATACATACATACAGACATACATACATACAGACATAAATACATACAGACATAAATACATACATACATACAGACATAAATACATACATACAGACATACATACAGACATAAATACATACAGACATAAATACATAAATACATACAGACATAAATACATACATACATACATACAGACATACATACATACATACATACAGACATAAATACATACAGACATAAATACATACATACATACATACAGACATACATACATACATACAGACATAAATACATACATACATACATACAGACATACATACATACATACAGACATAAATACATACATACATACATACATACATACATACATACATACAGACATAAATACATACATACATACATACATACATACAGATATACAGACATAAATACATACAGACATAAATACTTACAGACATAAATACATACATACATAAAGACATACATACGTATATACATAAATACATACAGACATTAATACATACATACATACATACAGACATAAATACTTACAGACATAAATACATACATACATAAAGACATACATACATAAATACATAAATACATACAGACATAAATACATACATACATACATACATACATACATACAGACATACAGACATAAATACATAAATACATACAGACATAAATACATACATACATACATACATACATACATACATACAGACATACATACATAAATACATAAATACATACAGACATAAATACATACATACATACATACATACATACATACATACAGACAGACATACATACATACATACATACATACAGACATACATACAGACATAAATACATACAGACATAAATACATACATACATACAGACATAAATACATACATACAGACATACATACAGACATAAATACATACAGACATAAATACATAAATACATACAGACATAAATACATACATACATACATACAGACATACATACATACATACATACAGACATAAATACATACAGACATAAATACATACATACATACATACAGACATACATACATACATACAGACATAAATACATACATACATACATACATACATACATACATACATACAGACATAAATACATACAGACATAAATACTTACAGACATAAATACATACATACATAAAGACATACATACATAAATACATAAATACATACAGACATAAATACATACATACATACATACATACATACATACATACATACATACATACAGACATAAATACATACAGACATAAATACTTACAGACATAAATACATACATACATAAAGACATACATACATAAATACATAAATACATACAGACATAAATACATACATACATACATACAGACATAAATACATACATACATACATACATACAGACATACATACATACATACATACAGACATAAATACATACATACATACATACATACATACATACAGACATACATACATACATACAGACATACATACATACATACAGACATAAATACATACATACATACATACATACATACATACATACATACATACATACATACAGACATAAATACATACATACATACTTATATTTAATTGTTTATAATGTGTTGCATCATGTACTGCATTCGATTATTATTCAGTTTATATATTACATGTCATTTTTAAATATATTTGTATCCTGCTATATGTAGAGGATTGCTTGCAATCCAAATACTGTAATACTCCAGCATGTGAGACAACGACAATTGGGGAAATACTTAGTTACTTAGTAGTACTTCTTAATGTACTTCATGTCATGTTCACCTTCCACCCAGTTTACTATTTTCATGAGGAAACAAGGACTCCACAAGGATGGGTGTCACACCAGGGTCCCCACGTGTGTGTGTGTGTGTGTGTGTGTGTGTGTGTGTGTGTGTGTGTGTGTGTGTGTGTGTGTGTGTGTGTGTGGTCCCGCCTCCCTCGTTCCGCCGCGCTGACGTCACCGGCAACTCCGTGAGTCTCGTTCAGTCCGGTGGTCCAGGTTCAGTAGTCCGGTGGTCCAGGTTCAGTAGTCCGGTGGTCCAGGCTCAGTAGTCCGGTGGTCCAGGCTCAGTAGTCCGGTGGTCCAGGCTCAGTAGTCCGGTGGTCCAGGTTCAGTAGTCCGGTGGTCCAGGTTCAGTAGTCCGGTGGTCCAGGCTCAGTAGTCCGGTGGTCCAGGCTCAGTAGTCCGGTGGTCCAGGCTCAGTAGTCCGGTGGTCCAGGTTCAGTAGTCCGGTGGTCCAGGTTCAGTAGTCCGGTGGTCCAGGCTCAGTAGTCCGGTGGTCCAGGCTCCGGGTCGCGTCGCTATGGACCGGGACTCCTCCGCTCGTGTCCCCGCTGTCTGCAGCCTGAAGCGGAGCAACAGGACCCGGCTCTGCTGCTTCTTCTGCGGCTGAACTTTTGGATTTCATCCCCAAGAAAACGTTTTGTTGTTGTTTTTGTTTTTGCGGAAGACTTTGGAATATAACGGAGACACGCTGGAAGTTCTGATCCATGGTACACGCTGGAGTATTACAGTATTTATATATAATACATGATACAGACATGGAGTATTACAGTATTTATATATAATACATGGTACACGCTGGAGTATTACAGTATTTATATATAATACATGATACAGACATGGAGTATTACAGTATTTATATATAATACATGGTACACGCTGGAGTATTACAGTATTTATATATAATACATGATACAGACATGGAGTATTACAGTATTTATATATAATACATGATACAGACATGGAGTATTACAGTATTTATATATAATACATGGTACACGCTGGAGTATTACAGTATTTATATATAATACATGATACAGACATGGAGTATTACAGTATTTATATATAATACATGATACAGACATGGAGTATTACAGTATTTATATATAATACATGATACAGACATGGAGTATTACAGTATTTATATATAATACATGATACAGACATGGAGTATTACAGTATTTATATATAATACATGATACAGACATGGAGTATTACAGTATTTATATATAAAACAGCCCAGAATGCGTTATTCTACGTGAACAGAACATGATCCCGGAGGAGAGCAGCAGCCTCGGTAACAAACCAGTCCTGAACTTCCCAGTGGCTTCACTGGTCCGCTCTCCCAAGAAGAGACTGGTCACACTGGGGAGGAAACCCAGCAATGGGTCTGTGCAGTAAGTCTATGCTTCATTCTTTTACATTATATTACATATTACATTATATTATATTATTACTATTATTATTATTACAGATTCAGCTCCACAGCAGCATGAAGCCTCATCTCTGCAACATTAATAATAATAATAATAATAATAATAATAATATGTTTATTCTGAAATGGGGCATTCTGCATAATTAGTACTCGTTTTGTGTTTAAAGTATAATTTGATAATACTTTTGTACTTTTACTGAACTAAGAATTTGAATGACTGATTGAAACAGATTATTGTGTGTTTATGTATCTGAATACTTCTTCTATCGTTGCCCATATGATGGTGGTGTGGTGAAGATATTGTCAATCATCTGTAATACATATACAATAATATACACTTATCTATGTTGTGTCCTTACATTTCTCCACATAGGAACATTTATTATTTTTTGACCGCCTTTAATGTAACTTCAGATCTTCATTATGGAAGTATGGTTCATGATAAACAGCATAGAAGCACCAATATAACAGTTTACTGGTTTTATATCTATATATATATATATAGATATACAACTATATATATATAGTTTACAGTTTACAGGTTTTATATCTACAGTCAGGTCCATAAATATTTGGACATTGACACATTTTTCATTATTTGGGCTCTGTACATCACAACAATGGAGTTGTGGTGTACAGAGCTGAAAGTCTGCACTTAAAGCACATCTTGATCTTTTCATTTCAACTCCATTGTTGTGGTGTACAGAGCCCAAACAATGAAAAATGTGTCAATGTCCAAATATTTATGGACCTGACTGTATATATATGTATAAGAGCAGTTTACTGGTTTTATATCACTATTTCACTACAGCTTTTATAAAGTGCATTACCCTCTTCCTTCTGGCCTTATATCACATATATAAACCCAGTTTTCCCTCCAATCCAACTAAAGTACTTGTTCACCTTTCACATACATATGGGCCTACATTATTGTTTTAAGTTGTATAAAACCCGTGTGAGATACATTACAGAGTTATGTGGAACGATTGTTCCATATAAATGTAAAAGTAAAAAACAAAACACGTTTCTGTATCTGTCTGTTTGTGATGCTTTTTATTCCCATAAGCCATGAACAGGTATGAATAAAGTCTGGATATGGAACAGTCGTTCATTGGTGTGGCCACCGCTCCATCCTGTGTATTTAAGGCCTCCTCTTCATCTCCTCAGGTCCAATAACTCGGACGTCACCGTCCGCTCCACGGAGAGCAGCGGCGTCCGGCAGCCGGCCAAGAGCAAAATCCGGCGCCACAACAACCGTCTGTCGACCGTGTTCAACCACAGCCCCGGCAGCGGGCGCCGCGGCGACCTCCAGGCCGCGGACGACCCGGCCGAACTGTCCAGTCAGATGTCTGTCCCCGGCATCCTGAAGATCTTTGGCAGCGACATCTGCCAGGGGACCAACTACAAGAGCGTGCTGGCCACCACGCAGTCCAGTGCTGAGCAACTGGTGAAGGAGGCCCTGGACAGGTGAGAGGTCTAGATGACTGGTTACATGCTCTGCTGGGGAACAGGACCAGTAATGGACCAGTTAGAGAACATAAACATGACCAGTAACAGACCAGTTAGAGAACATGACCAGTAACGGACCAGATGGAGAACATGACCAGTAACGGACCAGTTAGAGAACATGAACATGACCAGTAACGGACCAGTTAGAGAACATGACCAGTAATGGACCAGTTAGAGAACATGACCAGTAACGGACCAGTTAGAGAACATGACCAGTAACGGACCAGATGGAGAACATGACCAGTAATGGACCAGTTAGAGAACATGACCAGTAACGGACCAGTTAGAGAACATGACCAGTAACGGACCAGATAGAGAACATGACCAGTAACGGACCAGTTAGAGAACATGACCAGTAATGGACCAGTTAGAGAACATGACCAGTAATGGACCAGTTAGAGAACATGACCAGTAACGGACCAGATGGAGAACATGACCAGTAACGGACCAGTTAGAGAACATGACCAGTAATGGACCAGTTAGAGAACATGACCAGTAACGGACCAGATGGAGAACATGACCAGTAACGGACCAGTTAGAGAACATGACCAGTAATGGACCAGTTAGAGAACATGACCAGTAATGGACCAGTTAGAGAACATGACCAGTAACGGACCAGATGGAGAACATGACCAGTAACGGACCAGTTAGAGAACATGACCAGTAACGGACCAGTTAGAGAACATGACCAGTAACGGACCAGATGGAGAACATGACCAGTAATGGACCAGTTAGAGAACATGAACATGACCAGTAACGGACCAGTTAGAGAACATGACCAGTAATGGACCAGTTAGAGAACATGACCAGTAACGGACCAGATGGAGAACATGACCAGTAAAGGACCAGTTAGAGAACATGAACATGACCAGTAACGGACCAGATGGAGAACATGACCAGTAACGGACCAGTTAGAGAACATGACCAGTAACGGACCAGTTAGAGAACCAGTAACGGACCAGTTAGAGAACATGACCAGTAACGGACCAGATGGGGAACATGACCAGTAACGGACCAGTTAGAGAACCAGTAATTGACCAGTTAGAGAACATGACCAGTAATGGACCAGATGGAGAACATGACCAGTAACGGACCAGTTAGAGAACATGACCAGTAATGGACCAGATGGAGAACATGACCAGTAACGGACCAGTTAGAGAACATGACCAGTAATGGACCAGTTAGAGAACATGACCAGTAACGGACCAGTTAGAGAACCAGTAATGGACCAGTTAGAGAACATGACCAGTAACGGACCAGTTAGAGAACATGACCAGTAATGGACCAGTTAGAGAACATGACCAGTAACGGACCAGTTAGAGAACCAGTAATGGACCAGTTAGAGAACATGACCAGTAACGGACCAGTTAGAGAACCAGTAACAGACCAGTTAGAGAACCAGTAATGGACCAGTTAGAGAACATGACCAGTAACGGACCAGTTAGAGAACCAGTAACGGACCAGTTAGAGAACATGACCAGTAACGGACCAGTTAGAGAACATGACCAGTAATGGACCAGTTAGAGAACCAGTAATGGACCAGTTAGAGAACATGACCAGTAATGGACCAGTTAGAGAACCAGTAATGGACCAGTTAGAGAACATGACCAGTAATGGACCAGTTAGAGAACCAGTAATGGACCAGTTAGAGAACCAGTAATGGACCAGTTAGAGAACATGACCAGTAACGGACCAGTTAGAGAACCAGTAATGGACCAGTTAGAGAACCAGTAACGGACCAGTTAGAGAACCAGTAATGGACCAGTTAGAGAACCAGTAATGGACCAGTTAGAGAACATGACCAGTAACGGACCAGTTAGAGAACCAGTAATGGACCAGTTAGAGAAACAGTAATGGACCAGTTAGAGAACATGACCAGTAACGGACCAGTTAGAGAACCAGTAACGGACCAGTTAGAGAACCAGTAATGGACCAGTTAGAGAACATGACCAGTAATGGACCAGTTAGAGAACCAGTAATGGACCAGTTAGAGAACCAGTAATGGACCAGTTAGAGAACCAGTAATGGACCAGTTAGAGAACATGACCAGTAACGGACCAGTTAGAGAACCAGTAATGGACCAGTTAGAGAACCAGTAATGGACCAGTTAGAGAACATGACCAGTAATGGACCAGTTAGAGAACCAGTAATGGACCAGTTAGAGAACATGACCAGTAACGGACCAGTTAGAGAACCAGTAATGGACCAGTTAGAGAACCAGTAATGGACCAGTTAGAGAACCAGTAATGGACCAGTTAGAGAACATGACCAGTAACGGACCAGTTAGAGAACCAGTAATGGACCAGTTAGAGAACCAGTAACGGACCAGTTAGAGAACCAGTAACGGACCAGTTAGAGAACCAGTAATGGACCAGTTAGAGAACATGACCAGTAACGGACCAGTTAGAGAACCAGTAATGGACCAGTTAGAGAACATGACCAGTAACGGACCAGTTAGAGAACCAGTAATGGACCAGTTAGAGAAACACCAGTGGTGAAACAAGTGACTCACCGCCTCTCATGTAAACAACCTTTAAAACAGTGTTTTAGAAATAAAAGGAGGCTTCTTTCTTTCTATGTTATCTGAACTGGATTTCTTTTAAGAGAATGTGATGCTCCTTCTTAGATACTTCAGTACCAGTGCTGCAGTATTAATATGGAAATCGTTAAAGCCATTTATGGAGAATGAAATGCCCCCAAAAATGTTGATTCCAGCTTTTGAAATGTGAGGATTTGCTGCTTTTCTCAATGGCACATGATTATACAGGGAATACATTTCAGTTCTAACCTCGTGGTCCTCGTGACCTTCAGGTGTTTAACCTCGTGGTCCTCGTGACCTTCAGGTGTTTAACCTCGTGGTCCTCGTGACCTTCAGGTGTTTAACCCTCGTGGTCCTCGTGACCTTCAGGTGTTTAACCTCGTGGTCCTCGTGACCTTCAGGTGTTTAACCCTCGTGGTCCTCGTGACCTTCAGGTGTTTAACCTCGTGGTCCTCGTGACCTTCAGGTGTTTAACCTCGTGGTCCTCGTGACCTTCAGGTGTTTAACCCTCGTGGTCCTCGTGACCTTCAGGTGTTTAACCTCGTGGTCCTCGTGACCTTCAGGTGTTTAACCCTCGTGGTCCTCGTGACCTTCAGGTGTTTAACTCTCGTGGTCCTCGTGATCTTCAGGTGTTTAACCTTGTGGTCCTTGTGACCTTCAGGTGTTTAACCTCGTGGTCCTCGTGACCTTCAGGTGTTTAACCTCGTGGTCCTCGTGACCTTCAGGTGTTTAACCTTGTGGTCCTTGTGACCTTCAGGTGTTTAACCTCGTGGTCCTCGTGACCTTCAGGTGTTTAACCCTCGTGGTCCTCGTGACCTTCAGGTGTTTAACCTCGTGGTCCTCGTGACCTTCAGGTGTTTAACCTCGTGGTCCTCGTGACCTTCAGGTGTTTAACCCTCGTGGTCCTCGTGACCTTCAGGTGTTTAACCTCGTGGTCCTCGTGACCTTCAGGTGTTTAACCCTCGTGGTCCTCGTGACCTTCAGGTGTTTAACTCTCGTGGTCCTCGTGATCTTCAGGTGTTTAACCTTGTGGTCCTTGTGACCTTCAGGTGTTTAACCTCGTGGTCCTCGTGACCTTCAGGTGTTTAACCTCGTGGTCCTCGTGACCTTCAGGTGTTTAACCTCGTGGTCCTCGTGACCTTCAGGTGTTTAACTCTCGTGGTCCTCGTGACCTTCAGGTGTTTAACTCTCGTGGTCCTCGTGACCTTCAGGTGTTTAACCCTCGTGGTCCTCGTGACCTTCAGGTGTTTAACTCTCGTGGTCCTCGTGATCTTCAGGTGTTTAACCTTGTGGTCCTCGTGACCTTCAGGTGTTTAACCTCGTGGTCCTCGTGACCTTCAGGTGTTTAACCTCGTGGTCCTCGTGACCTTCAGGTGTTTAACCTCGTGGTCCTCGTGACCTTCAGGTGTTTAACCTCGTGGTCCTCGTGACCTTCAGGTGTTTAACCTCGTGGTCCTCCTGTCCTCCTCTGTTCAGGTACTGCCTGGAGAAAGAAGACGCCAGCGACTACGTGCTCTGCGACGTGATCGGCCAGCCGGGCGAGGACACCCAGTGGAGGCGGGAGTGCTTCCGCGTGGTGGGCGACCACGAGAAGCCGCTCACGCTGCAGGCCCTGTGGAAGCCCAAGGAAGGGTTCTCCAGGCGCTTCGAGATGCAGCTGCGAGCGAGCGTGGAGGAGCAGAGCTCCAAGGACCGAGACACCGTCACCGCAGGTGAGCGCCTTCACGGCTTCATCTACCGTCCCTCGTCTTCAGCTGCCGTCCCTCGTCTTCAGCTAACTAGCAGCTAGTTAGCTTAGCATAGTTTACAGCTAGCCCGGCTCTGTCCAAAATGTAACAAACTCCCTCTACCAGCACCTCTAACGCTCACTAACGTTATTGTGTGTTTAATTCATACAAAAACTGAAATGTAAAAACAACAACTCTGTGTTTGACGAGGAGTTCCATGAGCAGGACGATGTGTCTGCCCACCAGCAGGAAACTGGACCATAACGCCCATGAAACAGTAAAATATCAAGAAATAACGCGTTCATTATAGCGCTTTAGAGGTTGCTGGCAGGTGGAGTTTCTTACCTTTTGGGCAGAACCAGGCTAGCTGTTTCCCCCTGTTTCCAGTCTTTATGCTAAGCTAAGCTAACCAGCTGCAGGCTTCGTATTAACCAGGAGTGCTAATAATCATATAACTCTTGGAAATATATCAAATAAATTCCCCAAAACTGTTGAAGTGATACTTTAAATGCATTAGTCTGGGTGTTGATGATGAGTTTGAACTGGTTTAAAACCACCAGAAGAACAGAATCCAGGAGCAAACATTGACAACGTGTGTTCCGTGTTATAAGAAGACAGAACCAGACCTCTGGTTCTCTCAGTGACCCGCTCCTCTACAATAAGCCCCGTCACCCCGCTGCTGCACAATGTGGAGCAACACCCACTTCCACAGCTGATAAGAGCTGCAGCGGTGGAGCCGGGGCTCGCTGGACATTCCTCGGCGCTTAATGGCTCGGAATGAGCTGAATGGTGTTTGTTACGTCAGGCTGCTGCTGCAGACACAGCCCTGGTCACAGCCCACATTTCCTCTTTCCTTTCTGCTTATGTTTCATCTGAATCGCTGCCAGACGGCAAACGTTGTGTTGGAGTCTGTGGAGCTAAACGGGTTCTACTTTAACACATGATGTTATCTAGCGAGTTCTTCTGTTTAAAGTCACCTACAGGGACATAAAGTGGCTTCAGATAAAGTCCTCTATATGCAACAAAATACTTTTAATTCACTAACCACTAAATTAAAGAGGGTGATTTTATATTTACTATACAATACTTTATGTTTGACTGTTCCACTACATTTCCCCTTACCTACCTATGTTTCATATGTATGTCTGTATTAATACAGGTAATGCTACCTATGTTTCATATGTATATGTCTGTATTAATACAGGTAATGCTACCTATGTTTCATATGTATGTCTGTATTAATACAGGTAATGCTACCTATGTTTCATATGTATATGTCTGTATTAATACAGGTAATGCTACCTATGTTTCATATGTATGTCTGTATTAATACAGGTAATGCTACCTATGTTTCATATGTGTATGTCTGTATTAATACAGGTAATGCTACCTATGTTTCATATGTATGTCTGTATTAATACAGGTAATGCTACCTATGTTTCATATGTATGTCTGTATTAATACAGGTAATGCTACCTATGTTTCATATGTATGTCTGTATTAATACAGGTAATGCTAACTATGTTTCATATGTATGTCTGTATTAATACAGGTAATGCTACCTATGTTTCATATGTATGTCTGTATTAATACAGGTAATGCTACCTATGTTTCATATGTATGTCTATTGTAACGTGAACGGTGGTCTTGCCAAGGGAAGAGGAGGGGAAGGGGGGTTTGGTTAGTAAAGGCAAGACCTTGCACCTAACTCGGTGGCACTCCGTCGGCTAATTATCCTAGTGATCCCGGAGGAAATAATAATCCTCATCCGATATTGGTATAACGCCTTCGGTCTTTTATCTCGCCCCGTGCTAAATCGTTAGGTTTTTGTGTTATTTTCAAAATAAGTTATAGGTTTTGTCGAGGGTGTTTTACAGCTTGCGCTCGAGGTCCCCTGCGGTGGGCTGTAACTTCTCTCAACCCTTATCAAGTGAGTACGTATATCGTCTATACCTTCTATCTAACTATTTTGACACCATCTCATCATTATGACAAACACTGCAAAAGTCTTCACCCAAAGATACTTACCTTAAGTTTCTTTGGTAGATTCAGTCGTCACTTCTGTATCTCACGGTGGATGGACAGGGAAAGAGGGTTTAAATTGTTTTAAAGAACCAGAATCCTTGTTTTAGTTTCAGTCCCTTACGAATAAGGCCGAGTTTTATTTAAAGATTACCTTACATACAAAAAATTCAATTCAATCAAACAGTTTAAAATTTACAAGTAACTAAGAGAAAGGGTTAAGTTTTTAGAGCTGGTGAATAAACACCTCTTCTCTGTTCTATCCTCCTGCACAGAATTGCGAGGCACCCCTCTCCTGATAGTAGAAGTTTCTTCCAGACTCTAAAGCTGGAGACCTGTCCCAACCCTTAAGAGCTGGGACAGGTCCAATCTGATTTTTCTCCTTAACTAGTAAAGATGCATATTAAGTCCAGTTTTCTCAGAATCTGGTGAAATCCCTTTTAAGCCTGAGATCTGGTGAAAACCACCTCTTCTCTCTTCTCTCCTCCTGTACAGAATAGCCAGGCACCCCAAAAAACATGCATTCCTACCCCCTCTTTTATACACAAGAGTACATAAGTCACGCTGTCACCAGAGTTGGACAGAGGAGGTTTTACTACCTTATTTGGTGATACTGCCAACGCATGTTCTTTAACAAAGGATTTAACACATCTCATTCAAAAAGAGTATATAACATAGCAACTTATAGCGTCCTATGCATTTGATGTGGTCTAATCACAAACTATAATTGAAATAAAAACCAAACATTATATATATATATATGTCCAAATGGTTACATAGAAAAAGAAAATGATTATACATTTATAATAGTTAGACTTTTTTACTTTCATATTTTTCCTCGATCACTCAACACTATTAATACAGGTAATGCTACCTATGTTTCATATGTATGTCTATTAATACAGGTAATGCTACCTATGTTTCATATGTATATGTCCGTATTAATACAGGTAATGCTACCTATGTTTCATATGTATATATCTGTATTAATACAGGTAATGCTACCTATGTTTCATATGTATATGTCCGTATTAATACAGGTAATGCTACCTATGTTTCATATGTATATGTCTGTATTAATACAGGTAATGCTAACTATGTTTCATATGTATGTCTGTATTAATACAGGTAATGCTACCTATGTTTCATATGTATGTCTATTAATACAGGTAATGCTACCTATGTTTCATATGTATATGTCTGTATTAATACAGGTAATGCTAACTATGTTTCATATGTATGTCTGTATTAATACAGGTAATGCTAACTATGTTTCATATGTATGTCTATATTAATACAGGTAATGCTAACTATGTTTCATATGTATGTCTGTATTAATACAGGTAATGCTACCTATGTTTCATATGTATGTCTGTATTAATACAGGTAATGCTAACTATGTTTCATATGTATGTCTGTATTAATACAGGTAATGCTAACTATGTTTCATATGTATGTCTATTAATACAGGTAATGCTACCTATGTTTCATATGTATGTCTGTATTAATACAGGTAATGCTACCTATGTTTCATATGTATGTCTATTAATACAGGTAATGCTACCTATGTTTCATATGTATATGTCTGTATTAATACAGGTAATGCTACCTATGTTTCATATGTATGTCTATTAATACAGGTAATGCTACCTATGTTTCATATGTATATATCTGTATTAATACAGGTAATGCTACCTATGTTTCATATGTATATGTCTGTATTAATACAGGTAATGCTACCTATGTTTCATATGTATATATCTGTATTAATACAGGTAATGCTACCTATGTTTCATATGTGTATGTCTGTATTAATACAGGTAATGCTACCTATGTTTCATATGTATATGTCTGTATTAATACAGGTAATGCTACCTATGTTTCATATGTATGTCTATTAATACAGGTAATGCTACCTATGTTTCATATGTATATGTCTGTATTAATACAGGTAATGCTACCTATGTTTCATATGTATGTCTGTATTAATACAGGTAATGCTACCTATGTTTCATATGTATATATCTGTATTAATACAGGTAATGCTACCTATGTTTCATATGTATGTCTATTAATACAGGTAATGCTACCTATGTTTCATATGTATATATCTGTATTAATACAGGTAATGCTACCTATGTTTCATATGTATATGTCTGTATTAATACAGGTAATGCTACCTATGTTTCATATGTATATGTCTGTATTAATACAGGTAATGCTACCTATGTTTCATATGTATGTCTGTATTAATACAGGTAATGCTAACTATGTTTCATATGTATGTCTGTATTAATACAGGTAATGCTACCTATGTTTCATATGTATATGTCTGTATTAATACAGGTAATGCTACCTATGTTTCATATGTATGTCTGTATTAATACAGGTAATGCTAACTATGTTTCATATGTATGTCTGTATTAATACAGGTAATGCTAACTATGTTTCATATGTATGTCTATTAATACAGGTAATGCTACCTATGTTTCATATGTATGTCTGTATTAATACAGGTAATGCTACCTATGTTTCATATGTATATGTCTGTATTAATACAGGTAATGCTACCTATGTTTCATATGTATGTCTATTAATACAGGTAATGCTACCTATGTTTCATATGTATGTCTGTATTAATACAGGTAATGCTAACTATGTTTCATATGTATGTCTATTAATACAGGTAATGCTAACTATGTTTCATATGTATGTCTGTATTAATACAGGTAATGCTACCTATGTTTCATATGTATGTCTGTATTAATACAGGTAATGCTACCTATGTTTCATATGTATGTCTATTAATACAGGTAATGCTACCTATGTTTCATATGTATATATCTGTATTAATACAGGTAATGCTACCTATGTTTCATATGTATATATCTGTATTAATACAGGTAATGCTACCTATGTTTCATATGTATATATCTGTATTAATACAGGTAATGCTACCTATGTTTCATATGTATATATCTGTATTAATACAGGTAATGCTACCTATGTTTCATATGTATATGTCTGTATTAATACAGGTAATGCTACCTATGTTTCATATGTATATGTCTGTATTAATACAGGTAATGCTACCTATGTTTCATATGTATATGTCTGTATTAATACAGGTAATGCTACCTATGTTTCATATGTGTATGTCTGTATTAATACAGGTAATGCTAACTATGTGTCATATGTATGTCTGTATTAATACAGGTAATGCTAACTATGTTTCATATGTATGTCTATATTAATACAGGTAATGCTAACTATGTTTCATATGTATGTCTGTATTAATACAGGTAATGCTACCTATGTTTCATATGTATGTCTATTAATACAGGTAATGCTACCTATGTTTCATATGTATATATCTGTATTAATACAGGTAATGCTACCTATGTTTCATATGTATATATCTGTATTAATACAGGTAATGCTACCTATGTTTCATATGTATATGTCTGTATTAATACAGGTAATGCTACCTATGTTTCATATGTATATGTCTGTATTAATACAGGTAATGCTACCTATGTTTCATATGTATATGTCTGTATTAATACAGGTAATGCTACCTATGTTTCATATGTATATATCTGTATTAATACAGGTAATGCTACCTATGTTTCATATGTATATATCTGTATTAATACAGGTAATGCTAACTATGTGTCATATGTATGTCTGTATTAATACAGGTAATGCTAACTATGTTTCATATGTATGTCTATATTAATACAGGTAATGCTAACTATGTGTCATATGTATGTCTGTATTAATACAGGTAATGCTAACTATGTTTCATATGTATGTCTGTATTAATACAGGTAATGCTACCTATGTTTCATATGTATATATCTGTATTAATACAGGTAATGCTACCTATGTTTCATATGTATGTCTATTAATACAGGTAATGCTAACTATGTTTCATATGTATGTCTGTATTAATACAGGTAATGCTACCTATGTTTCATATGTATGTCTGTATTAATACAGGTAATGCTACCTATGTTTCATATGTATGTCTATTAATACAGGTAATGCTACCTATGTTTCATATGTATATATCTGTATTAATACAGGTAATGCTACCTATGTTTCATATGTATATATCTGTATTAATACAGGTAATGCTACCTATGTTTCATATGTATATATCTGTATTACTACAGGTAATGCTACCTATGTTTCATATGTATATGTCTGTATTAATACAGGTAATGCTACCTATGTTTCATATGTATATGTCTGTATTAATACAGGTAATGCTACCTATGTTTCATATGTATGTCTGTATTAATACAGGTAATGCTAACTATGTGTCATATGTATGTCTGTATTAATACAGGTAATGCTAACTATGTTTCATATGTATGTCTATATTAATACAGGTAATGCTAACTATGTTTCATATGTATGTCTATTAATACAGGTAATGCTACCTATGTTTCATATGTATGTCTGTATTAATACAGGTAATGCTACCTATGTTTCATATGTATGTCTGTATTAATACAGGTAATGCTAACTATGTTTCATATGTATGTCTATATTAATACAGGTAATGCTAACTATGTTTCATATGTATGTCTGTATTAATACAGGTAATGCTACCTATGTTTCATATGTATGTCTATTAATACAGGTAATGCTACCTATGTTTCATATGTATGTCTGTATTAATACAGGTAATGCTACCTATGTTTCATATGTATGTCTGTATTAATACAGGTAATGCTACCTATGTTTCATATGTATGTCTATTAATACAGGTAATGCTACCTATGTTTCATATGTATATATCTGTATTAATACAGGTAATGCTACCTATGTTTCATATGTATATGTCTGTATTAATACAGGTAATGCTACCTATGTTTCATATGTATATATCTGTATTAATACAGGTAATGCTACCTATGTTTCATATGTGTATGTCTGTATTAATACAGGTAATGCTACCTATGTTTCATATGTATATATCTGTATTAATACAGGTAATGCTACCTATGTTTCATATGTGTATATCTGTATTAATACAGGTAATGCTACCTATGTTTCATATGTATATATATGTATTAATACAGGTAATGCTACCTATGTTTCATATGTATATATCTGTATTAATACAGGTAATGCTACCTATGTTTCATATGTGTATGTCTGTATTAATACAGGTAATGCTAACTATGTGTCATATGTATGTCTGTATTAATACAGGTAATGCTAACTATGTTTCATATGTATGTCTATATTAATACAGGTAATGCTAACTAGGTTTCATATGTATGTCTGTATTAATACAGGTAATGCTACCTATGTTTCATATGTATGTCTGTATTAATACAGGTAATACTACCTATGTTTCATATGTATGTCTGTATTAATACAGGTAATGCTAACTATGTTTCATATGTATGTCTGTATTAATACAGGTAATGCTAACTATGTTTCATATGTATGTCTATTAATACAGGTAATGCTACCTATGTTTCATATGTGTATGTCTGTATTAATACAGGTAATGCTAACTATGTTTCATATGTGTATGTCTGTATTAATACAGGTAATGCTACCTATGTTTCATATGTATATGTCTGTATTAATACAGGTAACGCTAACTGTCATTACGTAATCATATCATGTGTTAGTCTGATGGATACTATCACTTTTGCCCTGTAATTTTAACTTTTAAGGTTTCTATTTATACTTCTTTTATTTTTTTTATACCTATTTATGCTCCATGTCTTTGTGCTGCTGCAACAACTGAATTTCCCTTTTTGGGATCGATAAATATTTATCTTTACATTTTAACCTTAAGGTAATTCCTCAAACTGTCCTGGTTGCAAAAGCAAAAAAGGAAAATGTGTGCATCGTTTTTGGTGATAGAAAGCATGTTAAGTCGGTTTAGGAAAAGCATGTCTGATGCCTGATCTTTAATAATTATGATTAATTTCTTACATTTTTTTTGTCATCAAATCATCGACATTTAAGTTATTCCTCCATAAATTCTCACAGGTTTTATCCTTCGAAAAATTTGCTCTTAAGATGCAATTTTGGGACTTTAAGCTTGGGACTTTAACTTTAAGCCCTGAGGGTTAGGGTTAGGGGGTAAAAACTGAATCAGTCTGTGTGATGTCATGTGACAGTGAGGTGTGACCTCTTGACAATAACAGTAAAAAGACAGGGATGTGTTGTGTAGCTGCTGTGCACGTTATCATCATGAGCAACATCGCGTGTCTCTCATGTTGTGATGCATTAATATCTGTCTTCTGCTCTCCAGGCATCAACGCTCAGGCCCGCAAGCTGCAGAAGAGCCGCTCCAGAGTGACCTCGCTGTTCGTGGACGGCAGCGGCGAGGACGCGGACGGCCTCGGCATCTGGAGGAGTCTGAGCGAGATGGACCTGTCCGCGATGGGGAAGGAGGCCCGGGTCCAGCAGAGCCTCCCGGAGGACCCGGAGGCCGAGGCCGACAAGGTGCTGCGTCTGGGCATGGAGAAGGAGGAGACGGAGAGCAGCGACGACAACACCACGCAGTACTCCATCCACCCGCCCTTCGACTTCCCGTACTTCCTGCTGCTGCAGGGCTACAGCCACAGACAGGTAGAGGCGGGGCTAATGATGTGTCATGTCAGGTTAGGAGACAACAGATGAGCAGGGATGCAAATAATGATTACAGTTATTTACATTGTCTGTGAAAATTGTTGCGGATTCATATAGTTTTTAGTTTTGAATCGTTTTTGTTCATCTTGATGATCAGTGGTTTCTCACAATTAAGACTTCATTTCCCATAAATCAGAATCAGAATCAGCTTTAATGGCCATGTAAATTTGCACATACGTGGAATTTGACTCCGGTTTCACTTGCTCTTCGTACTTTTTTCACACACAATATACAAGATAAATATAAAAAATATATAAAGGACATTAAAGACAGTAGTAAAAAACAAAAAATTGCAGATGAAGAGTCTGTTTAACTGTTCATCAGAGTGACGGCCAGTGGGAAGAAGCTGTTCCTGTGTCTGGTGGTTTTGGCGTACAGTGCTCTGTAGCGCCTTCCAGAGGGGAGGAGTTGGAACAGCTGGTGTCCAGGGTGTGAGGGTCTACAGGGTGAGAGGGTCTACAGGGTGTGAGGGGTCTGTGGTGATCTTTACAGCCCGCTTCCTGACTCTGGAGGTGTGCAAGTCCAGGATGGAGGGCAGGCTGGAACCAATGGTTCTCTCTGCAGACCTGACGATCCGTTGGAGTCTGACTCTGTCCTGTTTGGTGATCCTGACCACAGTGATGAAGAGCAGAGGACAGACTGGATGATGAAGAGCAGAGGACAGACTGGATGATGGTGGAGTAGAACAGGATCAGCAGCTCCTGAGGCAGGCTGAACTTCCTGAGCTGGATCAGGAAGTTCAGCCTCTGCTGGGCCTTTTTCCAGATGGTGTTGATGTTGGCGGTCCACTTCAGGTCCCGGTTTCTTGCTCGCCAAAGCAAATTCTTTGCTTTCTCTTTGCCAGAAACGTGTTTATTGCTTCTGTTTCAGTCTTACAGCTCTTTGTGCTGCAAAGACTTTCCCACCTGAACTCAACCAGGTGGCACGTTTTGGTGCAGTCTCATTCCCGTAGTGCGTCCACGTCAAAGTGGAAACAGACAACTTTCCAAGAGGTGATATTGTTGCTAATGCAAAGGCACCCAGATCTCCTTCTGTTTTCCTCATAAACACAAGACACACTGCATTTACTTTTCCACAGTTACTTCGGTTGTTTCACCTTCTAGTGAAAGTAGCTGCAAAGAACTTGCAACCGACGGCTGGTGGGAAACTAAAACAAAAGCGCTATCCTCTTCCTGTAGTGGTGGAAGGGTGGACTCTAGTTCTCCTGTTGGCAGACAGAATGACCAACACAAATGTTTAACCAGATCTCAGATCTTTCTCTGGATTGGTTGCAATAAGGTCATTGAAGGCCTCACAAGGTCCTTGACCGTGTGTTGGCCAAAGGGACAGCAGGGCGTAGACGGGTCCAGGAGGGTGTTGGGTTGAACGTCTTACGCTAAGAACCTCAGGGCGTCATGTGGAGGCCAGCAGCATGGAAACACTGAGGCTCATGAGGCGTCGTCAGCTCAGAAGTGACGAGTCATCAGGTCCCGATGAAGAACCCCGTATACGGTCTGCAGGAAGCCGGCTCAGACGCCCTGATTACAGACTGTAGGAAACCACACACAAGCTCTTCTTACAGAACATAAACACTACACACAGTATTCATGATCAGGCTTTGAAACTCGTCCTCAGTTGGTTATTGTTTTCACTATCTCTAAATCTTAGATCTAAATTATTTCTCGATTCGTTTATAAAATGACTGAAAATCATGAACGATGCCGACAGCCGACAGTTTCTAACCCGAAGATACTCGACTAAAAAGCCTGAAATCGTTTCATTGCAGAACCAGCAATCTTTGTTTAAAAAAAATATAAAAATGATTATTGATTTTCCAAATAGTTGCCTATTATATTGCAGCTCTAAACAAAATATCACAGGTTAAAGTACCACAGTATCCAGTAATTAGAACTGTATTCAATACTCACGTTTAAATAACTAATAGATAGAATGAGACAGTGACAGCAGCAATAACAGGCATGTAACACATTAACTGAATGTCCACTTTATTAGGTACACATACAACAGATCTGCTATCATGTATACCTTTACAAAGTTTCTAATATTCATATTTTCATGTCAGATATTATGTATAAATTCCTTTCAGTAAAAAATGCTACATGCTAAACATATAGTTATAACTAAAACCTTCATCACAGTGGTCTTGGGTTGCATGAGACTGAGCAGGTGAATCTGATCAAGTGTGTAAACTGAATGTAATGTCTGTTGATGAGGAGCTAACACAGCTAACGCAGCTAAAGTAGCTAACACAGCTAAAGTAGCTAACACAGCTAACGCAGCACATAGCTAACGCAGCTAACGTAGCTAACGCAGCATGTAGCTAACCCAGCATGTAGCTAACGCCATACGTAGCTAATGCAGCATGTAGCTAACCCAGCATGTAGCTAACGCAGCACGTAGCTAACGCAGCACGTAGCTAACGCAGCACGTAGCTAACGCAGCATGTAGCTAACGCAGCATGTAGCTAACGTAGCATGTAGCTAACGCAGCACGTAGCTAACGCAGCATGTAGCTAACGCAGCATGTAGCTAACGTAGCACGTAGCTAACGCAGCATGTAGCTAACGCAGCATGTAGCTAACGCAGCATGTAGCTAACGCAGCACGTAGCTAACGCAGCACGTAGCTAACGCAGCACGTAGCTAACCCAGCATGTAGCTAACGCAGCACGTAGCTAACGCAGCACGTAGCTAACGCAGCATGTAGCTAACGTAGCATGTAGCTAACCCAGCATGTAGCTAACGCAGCACGTAGCCGCTCTGCCTCCACGCTGACTGTTACATCACAGATGATGCGTATCATCACTAAACCCTCACGGATGTCCCGACCTCTCACTCCTAATCCCTTCTTTTCCCGTCTCGGGTCACCCTGCCGTTCACACGCACACAGTTGGTTCTTTTCCAAAATGTTACGCCAGAGCTCAGATCCCTACACATTGACGTCATAGGGTCAAGCCGGGTTTCACACCGAGAGTGATGCGTGAACAGAAGAATAAACCAATAATCAATTCATCTTTTCAGCTTCTCCAACGTGAGCGCATGTTGTTGTTTCATGTCTTATAATAGAGTATAATATATATTATTATGTATATCTCTGGCTTTTGGACAAATCAAGCAGTTTGAAAAGGCTTTTTATTTGTGTTTCTTTACAGAACAAAATCTTTTTGAGGTGGGTTGTACTCATTCTTAGTCAGATTGTCGTTTCCGACTTTCTGCTCTCCTTAAAGCCAAAAGACTCCTTTGACACCTCGCAGAACACAGGGTCTGGTTAACGTCGCCTCACAGCTGGTCTGTCTGCGGTGTTTGTGACTTTGCAGTTTAGAGGATTAGACTAATCCTCTAAAACTGCAAAGTCACAAACACCGCAGACAGACCAGCTGTGAGGCGACGTTAACCAGACCCTGTGTTCTGCGAGGTGTCAAAGGAGTCTTTTGGCTTTAAGGAGAGCATAAAGAAAGGCTTCAGCACAGTAAAGCAGTGAAAGTATTATGAACATTAGATGAGTGGAGACCTCCATCTACAGAAGGTAATATCTCTTACAACCACACTTCAAAGAATCTGAAGTATCCTTTGAAAGCACAAACTTTTCAGCTTCTCAGTTGTGAGGATCTGCTGCATTTCTTTTACTTCTATGACTGGAAAGTGAATATCTTGTGTTTTGGACAAAACAAGACTTCAAAAGAGAAAATAGAACATTGTGACTTTTTTTTTACCAATTTCCTACATTGTATAGACCAGATGATAGAAGGAGTAATCAAGAAAATAAAGGGCCGATCAAAGGAAACCAAAAGAAAGGAGATTTATCGTCCCTGAATTGAACAAAAGCCTTTCTTCTGCAGGACTTTGTCATCTACCTGATGAGTGGGACCACCACCATCTTTGGCTGCTGCAGGGAGCACTGTAACGGAGACGACGAGGAGAGGCTGAAGGTCGACATCCTCCTCTTCGCCCCCGACGTGTCGCCTCAGCACTGCTGTGTCAGACGCCTGGACGCCAGCGGGGAGCTCAGGAAGACATGGACCATGCTGAAGCCGCTCCACGGGGCGCCGGTGACCCGGAACGGCTTCCTGCTCCAGGAGGAGGTGGAGCTGCACACGGGGGACCTGGTCGGCTTGGGGAAACACTACCTGTTCATGTTTAAGGACCCGACCAGCGCGTCCCTGCAGACGCCTCCGTGGATGAGCTCGCTCTGCCCGGACTCAGCCGCCAAGGCTCCCTCCTCCTGTTCATCGTGCGGCTCCTCCATCGCCGCCTCCATAAGGCTGCGCAGGAAGCCGGCGCCTCGCTGGAGGGACCTGGACGGCACAGAGGCGGTGCTGAGCTACGAGCCGGAGCAGGAGGAGCGAGTCCTGCGGGAGGTTTTGGACATGCTGGACCCCGCTGGGAATGAACCCAAGCTGACGCCGGCTTTCCTGCTGAGCCTCTGCATCCAGCGCTCGGCCTCGGCCTTCGAGCTGACGCACCTCAGACAGCTGCTGCTCCGGATAGCCGCTCAGATCCAGCTCCTCATGTGGGTAAGGATGGAGCATTCAGATCCTCATGTGGGTAAGGATGGAGCATTCAGATCCTCATGTGGGTTAGGATGGAACCTCCAGCTCCTCATGTGGGTTAGGATGGAGCCTTCAGCTCCTCATGTGGGTTAGGGTGGAGCCTTCAGCTCCTCTTGTGGGTTAGGATGGAGCATGTGGGTAAGGATGGAGCTTTCAGCTCCTCATGTGGGTTAGGATGGAGCATGTGGGTAAGGATGGAGCCTTCAGCTCCTCATGTGGGTTAGGATGGAGCATTCAGCTCCTCATGTGGGTAAGGATGGAGCCTTCAGCTCCTCTTGTGGGTTAGGATGGAGCATGTGGGTAAGGATGGAGCCTTCAGCTCCTCATGTGGGTTAGGATGGAGCATTCAGCTCCTCATGTGGGTAAGGATGGAGCCTTCAGCTCCTCTTGTGGGTTAGGATGGAGCATGTGGGTAAGGATGGAGCCTTCAGCTCCTCTTGTGGGTTAGGATGGAGCATGTGGGTAAGGATGGAGCCTTCAGCTCCTCATGTGGGTTAGGATGGAGCCTTCAGCTCCTCATGTGGGTAAGGATGGAGCCTTCAGCTCCTCATGTGGGTTAGGATGGAGCATTCAGCTCCTCATGTGGGTTAGGATGGAGCATGTGGGTAAGGATGGAGCCGTCAGCTCCTCATGTGGGTTAGGATGGAGCATTCAGCTCCTCATGTGGGTTAGGATGGAGCATGTGGGTAAGGATGGAGCCGTCAGCTCCTCATGTGGGTTAGGATGGAGCCTTCAGCTCCTCATGTGGGTAAGGATGGAGCCTTCAGCTCCTCATGTGGGTTAGGATGGAGCATTCAGCTCCTCATGTGGGTAAGGATGGAGCCTTCAGCTCCTCTTGTGGGTTAGGATGGAGCATGTGGGTAAGGATGGAGCCTTCAGCTCCTCATGTGGGTTAGGATGGAGCATTCAGCTCCTCATGTGGGTTAGGATGGAGCATGTGGGTAAGGATGGAGCCGTCAGCTCCTCATGTGGGTTAGGATGGAGCATGTGGGTAAGGATGGAGCCTTCAGCTCCTCATGTGGGTAAGGATGGAGCCTTCAGCTCCTCATGTGGGTAAGGATGGAGCCTCCAGCTCCTCATGTGGGTAAAGATGGAGCTTCCAGCTCCTCATGTGGGTAAGGATGGAGCCTCCAGCTCCTCATGTGGGTAAAGATGGAGCTTCCAGCTCCTCATGTGGGTAAGGATGGAGCCTCCAGCTCCTCATGTGGGTAAGGATGGAGCCTTCAGCTCCTCATGTGGGTAAGGATGGAGCCTCCAGCTCCTCATGTGGGTAAGGATGGAGCCTTCAGCTCCTCATGTTGGTAAGGATGGAGCCTCCAGCTCCTCATGTGGGTAAGGATGGAACCTTTATCTCCTCATGTGGGTAAGGATGGAGCATTCAGCTCCTCATGTTGGTTAGGATGGAGCCTTCAGCTCCTCATGTTGGTAAGGATGGAGCCTCCAGCTCCTCATGTGGGTAAGGATGGAACCTTTATCTCCTCATGTGGGTAAGGATGGAGCATTCAGCTCCTCATGTGGGTAAGGATGGAGCCTTCAGCTCCTCATGTGGGTAAGGATGGAGCCTCCAGCTCCTCATGTGGGTAAGGCTGGAGCCTCCAGCTCCTCATGTGGTTAAGGATGGAGCTTCCAGCTCCTCATGTGGGTAAGGATGGAGCCTCCAGCTCCTCATGTGGGTAAGGATGGAACCTGTATCTCCTCATGTGGGTAAGGATGGAGCCTTCAGCTCCTCATGTGGGTAAGGATGGAGCATTCAGCTCCTCATGTTGGTAAGGATGGAGCCTCCAGCTCCTCATGTGGGTAAGGATGGAACCTTTATCTCCTCATGTGGGTAAGGATGGAGCATTCAGCTCCTCATGTGGGTAAGGATGGAGCCTTCAGCTCCTCATGTGGGTAAGGATGGAGCCTCCAGCTCCTCATGTGGGTAAGGCTGGAGCCTCCAGCTCCTCATGTGGTTAAGGATGGAGCTTCCAGCTCCTCATGTGGGTAAGGATGGAGCCTCCAGCTCCTCATGTGGGTAAGGATGGAACCTGTATCTCCTCATGTGGGTAAGGATGGAGCCTTCAGCTCCTCATGTGGGTAAGGATGGAGCTTCCAGCTCCTCATGTGGGTAAGGATGGAGCCTCCAGCTCCTCATGTGGGTTAGGATGGAGCCTTCAGCTCCTCATGTGGGTAAGGATGGAGCCTCCAGCTCCTCATGTGGGTAAGGATGGAGCTTCCAGCTCCTCATGTGGGTAAGGATGGAACCTGTATCTCCTCATGTGGGTAAGGATGGAGCCTCCAGCTCCTCATGTGGGTAAGGATGGAACCTTTATCTCCTCATGTCGGTAAGGATGGAGCATTCAGCTCCTCATGTGGGTAAGGATGGAGCCTCAGCTCCTCATGTGGGTAAGGATGGAGCCTTCAGATCCTCATGTGGGTAAGGATGGCGCCTTCAGACCTTCATCTCAGAGTGTTCCATGCTCTTAACTGAAGCCTTGCTGGGGACATGCATTTGTTTTGGATGGTTGCAGGACTCGAGGTATATATAGCCTTAGAAAACACAGTTCAACCATAACATTAATCTAACTGACTACTTTATTCATTTAATGATCAAAATAGTAAAACAAGAGTGGTGGGAAAAGATCTGTGTGAATTCAGCGTCATAATAACCCTGTGAAGAAGAATGTGACGTCATCACATGTATTTCATGTCGTGAGATGTCTGCATGACGTGGATATCTTCTTCTCATCCTCAGGAGAAGACCAAGGAGCTCGCAGCCATGCAGCCAGAAACCAAGTGAGTAAAAAAAGTGAGGAAGAGCAGCTGCTGCCACGATATATGACACACCTCCACTTCTGCTGAATAAAAGACCAGCTCAAGTCTGATTTTACAACTATTTGCACCTCCGGAAAACAATGAGGGTTTTAAATGCAGGTTGTGCAAAGTGGGATTTTCCCACAGTCTGTTCTCCAGGAAAGAATTTCTCTCTTCATGCAGGTCTCTGTCTCAGGAGCAAAGCAATGAAAGGTACAGACACAAGATAATGTGACCCTGCCTTTAGACAGTAACAGCTGCAATAATAACCAAATAACCTATTCTTTATTATTATTGATGAAGAACATGACAAAGCTTTGTGTTGTCTGTAAAACAGAAGTCAGTTTACCATATGGACCTGAGACGAATGAGCTGAACGAATGAGCTGAACAATAACTGATCATCTGTCAGTCGATCAACAGGAGATTAGTTTTGACTGAGCTATAAAGTTATCAATGACCTCATCAGGAGGAAAGTTACTGCAGTATTATTTATGCTGATTTGCAGAAATATATGAGGAAGTTCAAACTGAGTTATTGAAGGATAAACAGAGTTGATTTGGATGAAACATTAAAATGTTCATCAGAACGGTTTGTCTAACAGCTAAGTGAACTACACACACACACACGCACGCACGCACGCACGCACGCACACACACACACACACACACACACACACACACACACACACACACACACACACACACACACACACACACACACACACACACAGCTGAATGCACAGCGCCACTCAGCTGCTGCTCTGCGGCCAGAGACTGTTATTTTCTGCCTTTTTTTATTGGGCTTCAACCTCAAGTATTTTTTGAAAGACTTGAAGCCGAAATAAATGCTTGAAGTCGTTTTCACGTCCGTGAGACGAGACGCCGGCCCGCCCAGAGGCTCCTTAGAGTGAAGGGAATCTGTTGGGTCTCTTGCAGTCTCCAGACTGAGTTGATAACATCGATGATGAAGTGTCAAATAGATGGTCAAGATGTTCCTGTATTGTTTGCACTATAAGCCATTACCTTATAAGACTTCAGCACTGATCTCTGTGCATTTCGTTACGTCAGGAGCTCCAGCGACGCGCCCGAGCTTCTGCAGCGGCTCAGGCTGGAGGAGCTGATCCCAGGTCTGCAGCCTCTGGTGCTGTGGATGGCCAACGCCATCGAGCTGCTGCACTTCATCCAGCAGGGAGTCCCTCAGCTGCTGCCCTGGAGGCAGGGCCAGGAGGACCAAGGTCTTTAGCTTCAGTATCACCGTCACAGCTGTTATCGTGTGTGTGTGTGTGTGTGTGTGTGTGTGTGTAAACATGTGTTTTGTGTGTTGGCAGGCCTGTTGGACTCTGAGATGTCCTCCACTCGTACGGCGTGTGAGGAAGCCATGACCGTCCTGGAAGAAGTCATCATGTTCACCTTCCAGCAGTCGGTCTACTATCTAACCAAGGTGGTGTGCCACACATTCACATCCTCATTCTAACACAAATAAAATAGTGACCTCAGCATGTTTCACATCCTGTGGACCGGTCAGGATCAGGAAAGTGACTGTGTAAACACGATATTCAACACAATAACAGAAGGCTCTGGGAGGAAAGGCTGTGAGATAGTGAGCAGGGTTTCTTTTCCACTGACTGGAATCAAAACAAAAAGACAATCTGGTTCCCAAGGTTTCACTGGTTTCACTGGTTTGTTAATAACAACCCCAGGATGGTGAGAACCACTCACAGCCTGTTTAAGTCTTGCATTACAGAACTGTTGAAAGTTAGTTTAATAGCGATCCAGTGTTTTGCATCCTCCAAACAACTCAAAGGAACTGAAGATAATGTGTTTGACTTAACTTCAAGTGGAAGTACAGCTCCTCAACAACCAAAGAAACATATCAGGGAACAACAAAGGGGCCTAGGATGGAGCCTTGGGGAACACCACAGGCGACGGAGAGGGTTTATACCACTCTGATGCCTTAAACACTTTAAATCTGGACACACACCCCAATAAAAGGTGGCATTCATCTCTCTGAATCTTCTCTGTGACAGTCAGCCTGTATTTATGTGGCTTTCCCAGGATAAAGATGTATATTAAAGGAATCCAGTTAACATCAGAGTAACAGCACCACCCTTCACAGAGACTGCTGAGGACGGAAGCAGGAACAGTCTGCTGCTGTTTTGAATACTCATATTTCAACAGCCGGCACTGAAAGAAAGACTTTCACTGTACAGCTGTATGCTTTCAGGCGGAGGAAAGGGAGCTGCAGAGTTTCTTTTATTTGGCTTTTCCAGAGGCAGTTCCTTCACTTTGACACCAGATGTATTTGTCACTTCTGAGGCAATGTAATCAAGGCTTTGTTTTAGCAGTGAGATGCATTGTAAATGTTCAGTAGAAACATTATTCAACTGCGGAGAGAAAAGGAGGTTCTGTTTCCTGCAGAGGAAGACCAGCTGTCATCAGAAACACCCAACAGGAAGAGCAGGGAGGACAGCTTCTCTGTTGATTTCCTGTGAAATGTAACTCAACGTTCATAATGTACGGACAACATTTCAGCACTTCTTCTTTTTAAAGTCTTTTTAAAATAGAATATGAATACAACTCGACCAAGAGGGCTTTATTCATTCAGCGGGGATTTACAGCACAAGGCGAGTGCTGATAGAACAAAAAGAAAGAAAGTACATGTGGGGAATCTAAATGTACATCCTGATATGCTTCACCAGTATTAACAGTCTGTAAGCTTCATTAACCCTCTAGTGTCTGCCTGCACTCAGGCATGCAGGTTATGGTCTTTATGAGGTCTTTATTTTAGTCATGCTGTGTGTGTGTGTGTGTGTGTGTGTGTGTGTGTGTGTGTGTGTGTGTGTGTGTGTGTGTGTGTGTGTGTATGTGTGTGTGTGTATGTGTGTGTGTGTGTGTGTGTGTGTGTGTGTGTGTGTGTGTGTGTGTGTGTGTGTGTGTGTGTGCCTAACACCTGATGTCATACCATGCAGAACAATGGCAGAGCTGTGTTAGAGTAGAGATAAGAGGTATCTGTGTGAGAACATGAGTTCAGCTGTTTGCCGTTACAGTCTTCTTCCTCCTGCTATTTACTCGTAATGTGGAGGTTTGACCCTTTTTAAAGTCAAATGTATTGAAAGGAAATAGATGTAATAACTTTCAAAATTCACATTACGTTTTTATGGAACAAAGAATTCTGCTTCAATCTGTTTGTTGGCATTTAAAAAAAAACTCTTTCCACAAACAATGAGGCCCAGACCTGTACTAACAGGAGCGCTAGCAGCAAGCTAACCTAAAATACTGTTTATATACCGTAACCACAACAACAACACAACTCTGTTCTCTTCATTATTAAATAAGCAAAAGTCAACAGACGCTTTATTCACAATGGTTTGTTAATGTTAAAGAACGACACTGTAAAGGTACCAGGATGTTCTTTGTTTTAACCCTCGTTGTTGTCCTTGTTTTTCGGCAGTTGTGCGTCTCTAAAATGACTCAGATTGTCGTATAATGATCGGTGTTATTACTTTCCTTCAGGTGGGACTTTTGTGTTGAGCTCACCTGCAAAGTTTCCTTCCTCTCTTTGAGTCATAATGTTCTCCACTAAACAAGAAAAGACAGAAAAAGAAGATGATTTTCCTACTAACTTTACTGCACTTTCTATAATGAGGATCCCACGTGAAGAAGACTGTCTACGTGTATCCGCCTTATCGCTGGTCTCCAGGTGCTTTGCAGTGGTTATCCAGTACCTTCACTACCAGAGAGTGAACTGTCTCTCTCCTTATCACTGATCTCCAGGTGTTTATTAGTGGTTAACCACTACCAGAGAGTGAACTGTCTCTCTCCTTATCACTGATCTCCAGGTGCTTAGCAGTGGTTATCCAGTACCTTCACTACCAGAGAGTGAACTGTCTCTCTCCTTATCGCTGGTCTCCAGGTGCTTAGCAGTGGTTATCCAGTACCTTCACTACCAGAGAGTGAACTCTCCTCTCTCCACAGAGCATGTATGCCGCGCTGCCCGGGCTGCTGGACGGGAACCCGTTCTCAGAGAGCGGTCAACTGCGAGCGCCCGACGGACTGGGCGGCGTCCTGGAGGTTCTGAAGGCGGCGCTGATGCTCCTCACGGCCTTCCAGGTCCACCCGGACATCTCGCGGCAGCTCTGCGCCTACCTGCTCTTCTTCATCAACGCGTCGCTGTTCAACGCCCTCATGGACAGAGGTGAGGCGCCGCTCTCTTCACCGCCTCCAGGAACCAGTTTGAACCCGTTTAACTTGAGCCGCCGCTTCAGAATCAAACAGCTCAACAACTGACCTTTGCTCTAGCGCCACCATGAGGTTAACATTTGTGATTTTAAGTTAAAACAATTGACAAATAATGGATGGATTGCCATGACATTTCATATAAACATTAATTTCCCTCTGGATGAACTTTATGTTTGCATTTAGTGCAATCATCAGCTCAAAATATAACTTTTTCTGATCAAATTACCATTAGCATCAGCTTTGTCCTTAGTGCAAACGTTAGCATGCTAACACGCTAAACTATGAGCTGGAGCCTGGTAAACAGCCTCAGCATGCTAGTGTTAGCTAACATGTTCAGGCCAGTGAAACAATACAATAAGGTTAAGATTACAAAATAAGCTTTTGTAATAAAACGGCTCAAGAATTCAGGCAACATTTATTTTATTAGCAAATTCAGTCAAAAAATTATCAGCAAATAAGCTGAAGCGTGTTGAAAATAATATCCTGCAGATTAATTTGCTGCAACTCCCATGATGCACCCTTACCTCTCTAAAGGGATTAAGAGATGTGAAGTTAACAAGACATTGAAAGAACAGTACCTCTGTGTAGCCAGTCTAATAGCATTCATGCTAATAAAAATAACTACATGCCTGTACTGCTACTGAATACAACAACTAGGGGAGCATTATGGGTTGCACATCGATGTGTCCTCCATCATATCTGCTCCTGTCCTTCAGGGTCGGTCTCTGGGTTCTACCAGTGGTCCCGAGGGGTTCAGATCCGGGCGAACCTGGACCTGCTGCTGGACTGGATGCAGAGCAGCAGTCTGGGCGATCTGGCCCACGAATACCTGCAGAAGCTCTCCGCCGCCGTCAACCTGCTGGCCACGCCCAGAGAGACGCTGCTGCAGGTCAGAGCACTTCCTGTTTGTCTCTGTGTCGCCACGAGAGTCGAGTCTGCTTTCTTTGTCTTAAGGTTTCACTTTTATTAGTTATGTACGTTTATGGCTTATGTGCCAATCGTTTCCATCCCCTCTGCAGACCTCCTCCTCGTTCTACTCCTGCTTATCGACTGAGACTCATAATGCCATAATAATAATAATAATGCCTTAAAGTCCACTGAGGTGAGTTGTTGGTTCATAGTAGCACCAATGCACTTAAAGTGTCATTGATCAGATAAGAGGAAATGGCCTTCAGGAATAAAGTAAATACACTTAATGACACCATTGCCTCCACTTATCTCACTTAAAGCCATGTGAACCTGAGTGTACCCTGTTAGCTGAGTGTGTACGTCACATATCTAGCATCTTAAATCCTATTTATCCTAAAACACAAACACAAATGGCACTTTAATGTTCAAAGACGCAGAAGTCTGTTTAAAGCCGTTGAAGTTTCAGACATCACTGGATCAACAACTTTAGATCTGCTTTCACTCGTGTTTAGTCTTTGCTGGTGGCCTTGACCCCTCCTCAAGGTCACGCTGGTGGCCTTGACCCCTCCTCAAGGTCACGCTGGTGGCAGCTTGACCCTCCTCAAGGTCACGCTCTCTCAGTTACACTCTTAGTTACTCTCTGGAGTCCAGAAGACGAGTTCTCTTGGTTTGACAGATAAGGAACAAATCAATGACCTTATGACCTCATTTATTAGTGTCCTAGTAGGACCCTCCTAGTAGAACCCTAATAAAATTGCCGGGATTCTTATTATTATTCTTATTCCGTCTTTTAATTTTTCCTCTTTGGCCGCATTTTCGCGGTACGTGCCATACTCGAAAACTCACCAAATTTGGAACACTTGTCAGGCCTGGTGAAAATAGACGTATGATAAAGCCGGAATTTTTTCTCTCCAAAAAATGTCTCTCTAGCGCCCCCTAGAAGTTGGACCGGCGACGCCCCAGAATGTTTTTTTGACTTGAAAAAATTCACACATGTCCATCTCCACCTGCTCTACAAAAAGCCTCTCAGACCCATAAAGTCCACCTATGAAAATGTTCCGCCATTTTGAATTTAGTGAAAAACACATTATTGGAGTTCATTCCTAAACGCTTGGTCCCTTTCATACCAAACTTGGTGATCATCTTCATTGGAGCTGGATCATCAATACTGGATTGAAATGTCTTTGATATCTCATTGCGTTGAGGAGATATCGACCAATTAACCTCTTAGGGGCGTGTCTTGTTTTTAAACACTCATAACATTAAAACTATTTGGACAAACTACTCCAAACTTGGTGTATATGTGCACATCACATCCCCTAACTTGCAATAAATCACTCATCCGATTTAAACGCTAGGGGGCGCTACAGTAATTTGGGCAATTTGGGATTTTTGGGGCTTTTTTGTCATTTTTCGCCTATATTTGCCTTTCTGCCAAAGCCTACTCCTCCTACAATTTTTATGCAATCAACTTCAATTGTGTTCAAGGATGATCTCAAGACCCTCAGGAGTATGGCTTGTGCTTTATTCGCGAACGCGGCCAACGGCCTCGACGTGGCGTGAACCCAAAGACACACCCACTTTGTGTGGTTCGCTATGTGTTTAACTCCTAGATACATGATGCAATCTTCCCAATTCTCCTCATACATGATGCCGGTCAAGGCCTGAGTACATGTACATGAACAATGTTCAGATTGTCATAGCGCCACCTACAGGCAAAAGTAAATCAGCCAAGCGGCATAGGATTTACATGTAATTTATATGACCTGGTCTACACTTCACATAGAGAAACATGATGCATGTGTATGTTCACATTGCCAAACTCAAGGCCCGCATGCATCGTTGTTTAACTAAAGACAAGTGATTAAGTTCAATAAATAAATATGTATTTTATATATTTATAATACGGGTAGATGAAATCAACCATTCTGATTGGTTGAAAGTGAGTCATGGGGTGTACTGGTGGCTGAGTGGCATTCATCCTCCATCCTGCTTTAAACCGGCCTGATCAGTAAATCACATGGTACCTTATTGCTTAAATATAAGACATATTCAATTTACATTACCTGGTCTACCCATCATGTAGAGAAACATGATGCACAGTGTATGTTCAAATTGTCATAGCGCCACCTACTGGCCAAACAAAATCAACCAAACAGCATCGGATTTACATGCAATTTAAACGACCTGGTCTACTCTTCACATAGAGAAACATGATGCATGTCGTCCAGCGTGTCGTCTATCGCCACAGGGCGGATGCGGGACCGATCAAGTGCTTGCAAGGGGCAATTTCCCGCATCACGCGCTCCACCAGGGTAAAAGAACGTCAGACCGGCGGGCGAACGCTCTCGGGCGGGCGAGTTGGCGACCCGCCGGCGACCCCGAATGGGCTGGGGTGAGCGAGGACCCGCTCACAGCTGCTCGCAGCTTTAATTATCTATCTTTCTTGTTCAGCCGGAGGTCACAACATTTTCCAGAAACATCTTTAAATATCTTTTTATAAAAAGGTAGTTCCAAACGTTAAGACACAGTTATGATTGTTAAACCGTTTCATTGGTATTGTAGGTGTAGATTCTATTAATACTATTAATCCTTCACTATTTAAAGTGTTGCTAACTAGTTTCCACATAGAGACAGGTATATGTGATCGTACTTTATTATTGTCCTCACTGTGATACAAATATTAGTTTCTTAACAGAATTTAAGGTAAAAGGAGTATTCAAAATATGTAGATGATTATCATGAAACATCATGAAGTTTCCCTCTCAGTCAGTGGGATCTATATTCTGCTCTAGGGTTAAGTATGAGTATAGTTCTGCACAGCTGTTCCCCTCATGCCCCTCGTGTCCCTCATGCCCCTCATGTCCGGTGGTTTGATGCCCTGCATGAGGTCACGTTGTGGCTGCAGCAGAGCACACGCCCTCGGCTGAGTTTCCATCTGGAGTTGTTTAAGGAAGTGAAGTGGCGGTTGTAGAGACAGCAGAGGGACGTGGCTTGTGCTGCAGGCACAGAACGTCTCAGGAGTTATTTTGAGGAGAAACATTTCACTCAGACAAAACAACAGAGACATTTTAAACATCCACTGCAGGTATAAGCAGTATTTAACCGGGTTGAGCTCAGTGAGCCGGCTCACAACAACATGTCCCTCATCGTGGCCCGGCACGTCGAGGCAAAGTCTATATGCGCCAATTAAAACTGAATAAACTGTGTCACGTCTGCAATGACCACATGACTCATGTTTCTTTACCTGCAGCTACTTTCTGTCTGAGTGAGTCATGATAAGGATCCTGAGACGTTTACACTTCTCACGAGAACCAGACGGACGTGTTCATTCTCCTCTTGATGGAGAGCAGAATCAACACAGCGTTGATAAGCGCTGCTTCTTATTCTCCCACGAGGCTTTGTTACCGCAGGGACAAAGAACATTTTACTAGATCGGATAATTGTTTTAAAAACACTCTGCATGCAAATGAGAGCACAGCAGCCACTTTGATTTGGGAACAAGCATTGTGGGAAATGACTTGTTTGTCCCTCCCTGTTCTCACAATGACTACAAAGAGCTGCTCCTTCTTTGAAGTTACACGTGTTGTTCTGGCGACCCCTGTGGACAAAAGTGGTAGCGCTAGTCCCTCTCATTTAGCTTGTAATTAAGTTTGTGTCCAATTTATAATCAGTTTTGAGTCTGGCTCCAGTGGGATTGTAATTGTATTGGAGAAGACGCTGAATATTTTGGTCCAAAGACTTGTAATGTGTGTTTAAGTGGCTGCTCATCTCAACTCAGCTGACATCTGCTGCAGGGGGAAGGGAAACAAAGCAGATTATTTTAGTCTTTAACCTGTGCAGCACTTCAAACTGCATCGGGAATGTTTTCCATTTATAGCACAAGTGAGAAGAATAAAATAAGTGTATCTGAACAACCAGCATTCCTGTATGTTTCCACAACGTCTCTAACCTCAAGATATCAACATTCTTTAGTTTAAATTGTATTTCTCATTCATTCAGCTCTAGGAAGACAAAACAGAGTCCCTCTGACATGGAGCTCTCGTGTCCTTCTTCTCGTCTGCAGGCGTCCTGGTCGTCTCTCAGGACGGAGTTCTCCTCCCTGAACGCCGCCCAGCTGCACCACACGCTGCGGGGGTACAGCTCCGGTAAAGCCTGCCCCGCCGGCTGGAGCCCGGCGCCGGACGACGCCGAGGACGCCGTTAGGACGGGTGAGAGGCGTAGAGACCCAAGAGAGAGGGTCCAGACCCAAGAGAGAGGGTCCAGACCCAAGAGAGAGGGTCCAGATCCAAGAGAGAGGGTCCAGACCCAAGAGAGAGGGTCCAGACCCAAGAGAGAGGGTCCAGATCCAAAGACACACAAACATCTTCACCTCCTTAACAGAGAAGATCTGCTGCTTCTATTTGTCACATATCATTGTGGATTTTATATATTTATGTTTTGGACAAAACAAGGAATTTAAGGACATTTTCATGGCGTCAACAATTAATTGATTATGTGTAAAATTACTGTCAGATGAATCGATAATATAAAATGATGGTTAACTGCAGCATGAGGCCACAGATAAACAAACGCCGGCCGCTTCCTGTAAAGAGGAACAGAGCAGCTGCTCGTCTGTTAACCCGTCAGTAGCTCTTCACCGCTCAAGACTTCAATAACTGAGAGATGAACTGAGATAACGGAAAGCACTCGTTATGATTCAATGTGTCTTATGGTTTCATTCTTAGTTTTGTATCATTGAGTCTGGTGCAGTCGAGCGAGTTCCATCTTTTCATGTTAGAAACCTTTTTATGAGATCACAAGAGACGTGTTCAAAGAGGGATTATTCAATAAATACTCCTATGAATACGTTTTTGTCAATGTCACTTTTTATTTTCATGACACGACTGTGTGAAATAAAATGAGACATGAAATAAAATAATGTCATCGGAAAACTTTAGGACACTTTTAGAAAATCCCCTTTTCTTTAACTTTAATTAACAAAATAGAATCCTGTGTAAATAATCTGGATATTTTTAGATCTGGGGAGAAACGTTAATTTTGTAATTTTAATAAAAGGTACACCTTTACACTGACACACACACACACACACACACACACACACACACACACACGGAAGCTGATCTGTCTCCACGATCAGCTTCCGTCTCCCAGAGGCCTCACCTGGTCTCACCTCCTTCTCTCAGACGGCACCGTACGAAACACCCCGACCACCAACAGTTGCATCAGTCCTGTACTTTATTTACACCTTTTAATTCGGCGCTGACCCAAATACAGCGGCTTTACTTGAGTTGTCTCAGGAAGCTGTAATGGAGCTCAGGGTCATGTGACTGACGGCTTGTTCTCTCTGCAGCCGACATCCTGGAGAGCTTCGACGGTCACCCGCCGCTCGTCCTGCCCGGCAGCGCCTTCCAGCTGGAGCTGGCTGGCCCCGTGGTGGAGCCGGCTCTGTTCCAGCAGCTGGCCCGCCTGCAGGGGTTCATACGCCGGCTGCCCCGCAGTGAAGCCCGAGCCGAGCCCGACGCGGAGGAACAGGTAACCGGCGCTCTGACCCGGAGCAAGAAGCAGGGCGCCTCGATGTTTCTGCATCTGTTGTTGATCCACTTTGTGTTCCTCAGACTCTCCACGGGGCGACCGCAGACGGCCAGTCTGCAACCAGAGCCCTGCAGGATCCTCATCGGGCGGCCTCCGACCCGGTTACCCGCCCCTCCCCGGACACCGACCCGGCCCGCCGCACCTACCCGGCAGAGCCGACTCCGGCCAGAGGGTCTCACGGTGACCTGAGCAGCTGTGAAGTGGTCCTGACCCAGAAGCTGAAGAGCCTGGAGCTGCAGAACACCCTCCCAGGACATGGCGACGTGGGCTACCACAAGAGCCTGGCTCTGGACCCGTCCTGCCTGCTGACGCCCCCCAACACCCCGCAGGCCATGGAGCTGGCTGAGCTGGAGGCCGACCTGCGGGAGGGCGCCCGCCAGCAAAGGAAAGGTAACGGAAGTCAAAGGATTTAGCGAAAGCTGCAATCGACACAGTTTGGGGACGTTGAGAAGTAGCAGGGCATCATGGGAGTTGTAGTCTTCATTGCAGTCTCCTGTTTGGATTCCTTCAGTGTCCAGATGTTTCCTCCTCTCCAAAACTAACAGATTAAAACCAATAAAAACACTGAATAAAGTCAATGTTAAATATTAGTGTCCTCACACAGGATGTCCTGGAGGGGCAACAAGTCGAGCTGCCGCTAACAATATAACAAAGTTAGCTGCCGCTAACAATATAACAAAGTTAGCTGCCGCTAACAATATAACAAAGTTAGCTGCTGCTAACAATATAACAAAGTTAGCTGCCGCTAACAATATAACAAAGTTAGCTGCCGCTAACAATATAACAAAGTTAGCTGCCGCTAACAATATAACAAAGTTAGCTGCCGCTAACAATATAACAAAGTTAGCTGCCGCTAACAATATAACAAAGTTAGCTGCCGCTAACAATATAACAAAGTTAGCTGCTGCTAACAATATAACAAAGTTAGCTGCTGCTAACAATATAACAAAGTTAGCTGCCGCTAACAATATAACAAAGTTAGCTGCCGCTAACGTTTGCTCAGCTTGTTTCTCTGATAACTTAAGATCCTGAAGCCCAACGACTAAAATCCTTCATCCGGTCAAAAATAACCAAAATATTAAAAGGTTATTGCAAGAATTTGGGTTAGAACTGGATAAAAAGTCACTTTTGGGCAGACAGCCACAACGCTGACACAAAGAGGATGTGACAGGTGACAAAGTTATGGATTGTAGTTGAGATAATAAGTACACAACATACAACATAGGTCTAGTCGTTTCTAGACATTTTAATGTGTAGAAGTTACATATTACACCCTTTAAAGTGTCATCTAAAGCCTCAAACAGCTGGCCAACATTACGTGAAACCTGGCCACAGAAGACGGTAATTGAGAGTTATTAAGAGCACAAAGAAAGGAGATGAAACACGTGATGAGAAACCGGCAGCGTCTCAAAAGGCCCATTCATGGCTTCACTTACACACAGCAGCTTTTCATTCATGACACACAGCTGAGGTCAGCTCTAAACCTGGATCACCTCCTCGGACCCAATCTATGAAGGAAAGTATTTAGTGACTTGACCTCGAGGACCTGCTGCACACAAAGGTAATGACGCCTTTGTGTGGGTAAAAGTCCTCCCTTCATCTCTCACTTGACTCCGTCAGGAATTCCAGGTCGAGGCTGCAGGGTGGGCTCAGGAAGCTGCCTCTTGTTCCTGGACGCCTCCGTCATGAGCTCATCCGTCTGAGTCAGAGGGAGTCAGAGGGAGTAGAGGGAGTCAGAGGGAGTAGAGGGAGTAGAGGGAGTCAGAGGAAGTAGAGGGAGTAGAGGGAGTCAGAGGGAATAGAGGGAGTCAGAGGGAGTAGAGGGAGTAGAGCAGGGGTCTCAAACTCAATTTGGCTTGGGGCCACCGCTGGTATTGTGATCTCATCGGAGGGCCACACAGAAAGCTCAATATATATTGTTTACATTCATAACATATTTTCGTCATACAAAAGGCAACCAGCAGTTTCTGTACATTTTTATAATAGTTTTTACAGTGAAAATATATATATATATATATATATATATATATATATATATATATATATATTTAAATAACTTATTGAAACTGCACCGAACCAACAAATGCAATCCCTGAATACATTTGTACTTCATTCTATTTCTTGCCAGACACCTGGCAGCGCTTTTGCTCACAGCTGAGCCACATTGACCCTGATGGAGGTCACCGTGGAAACCCTGATGGAGGTCACAGTAGAAGCACTGATCGAGGTCACAGTGGAAACCCTGAGTACAGCTTCACGATAGGCATCACTAAGCCTGGACCTGTACTTGCATTTATTAAAGTTCATAGTCGAGAAAGGTTTCTCACAGCTTCCAAAAAGGTACATTACCCGACTGATCACTTTTGTCTGCTCAGGGAAGGAAACATACTCGGGACTGAGAAATGACTTCATACTACAGATCAAGCTCCATGGGGTGTGTGCACATGAAACATTAATATTACAACAGTTTTTGTTTTCAAAAAAAATATTTACTATATATTTGAGTCAAAATATGTTCTATAGAAAAACGAACTTTTTACAATGTTTACCCATTGTGCATGTTTCAGTACAGTTTTCAGAACAAGAACAACATATGTACTCTGTATCTATGTGTGTACTATGTACTCTGAATGTATGTGTGTACTGTGTACTCTTTACCAGCGCATGGTCGTGTGTGGAGTCGCACAGAGTAAAACTGAACAGCTGAGCAGAGCAGAGCTGCCGTCTCTCTGTGGCCAGTGTGGATTTTTTTAGTACACTGCAAGTTTTTTTTTCTCTCTCAGGTGGTAGTGTGTTTGTCTGTCTGAATAAAAACCAGTGTATCTTTGCAGCGTATGTAGGTCATTGGGTAGTTTGGGTAGGTCATTGGGTAGTAGGTCATTGGGTAGTTTCACAAAAAATGTCTACTGACACCTGAATCAACAAATCACGTTGAAAGGCGGAGCTCGACACAGACGCCTCAGGCTGTGTGCTCCTATGAGAGGCGTATGATCACACAGAGGAGTGGGGCGGAACCTCCGGACTTTGGCGCATCTAGCAGCATCTGAATCTTTTTTCTACTCCGTTTTTTCACGGAGCTATTAATAGAAACGTCCAGTAAACGTTATCTTATGGGGCCGCGCGCGCGGACCTCAGAAAAACGCGCGGGCCGCACTAACACTAAACTTTGATGTCAAGTAGGGGGCCACACAATATCGGCTCGCGGGCCGCAATTGGCCCGCGGGCCGCGAGTTTGAGACCCCTGGAGTAGAGGGAGTCAGAGGGAATAGAGGGAGTCAGAGGGAGTAGAGGGAGTAGAGGGAGTCAGAGGGAGTAGAGGGAGTCAGAGGGAATAGAGGGAGTAGAGGGAGTCAGAGGGAGTAGAGGGAGTCAGAGGGAGTAGAGGGAGTAGAGGGAGTCAGAGGGAGTAGAGGGAGTCAGAGGGAGTAGAGGGAGTCAGAGGGAGTAGAGGGAGTAGAGGGAGTCAGAGGGAGTAGAGGGAGTAGAGGGAGTAGAGGGAGTCAGAGGGAGTAGAGGGAGTAGAGGGAGTCAGAGGGAATAGAGGGAGTAGAGGGAGTAGAGGGAGTCAGAGGGAGTAGAGGGAGTCAGAGGGAGTAGAGGGAGTAGAGGGAGTAGAGGGAGTCAGAGGGAGTAGAGGGAGTAGAGGGAGTAGAGGGAGTCAGAGGGAGTAGAGGGAGTCAGAGGGAATAGAGGGAGTAGAGGGAGTAGAGGGAGTCAGAGGGAATAGAGGGAGTAGAGGGAGTCAGAGGGAGTAGAGGGAGTCAGAGGGAATAGAGGGAGTAGAGGGAGTCAGAGGGAGTCAGAGGGAGTAGAGGGAGTCAGAGGGAGTAGAGGGAGTCAGAGGGAATAGAGGGAATAGAGGGAGTAGAGGGAGTCAGAGGGAATAGAGGGAGTAGAGGGAGTCAGAGGGAGTAGAGGGAGTCAGAGGGAATAGAGGGAGTAGAGGGAGTCAGAGGGAGTAGAGGGAGTCAGAGGGAGTAGAGGGAGTCAGAGGGAGTAGAGGGAGTAGAGGGAGTAGAGGGAGTCAGAGGGAGTAGAGGGAGTCAGAGGGAGTAGAGGGAGTAGAGGGAGTCAGAGGGAATAGAGGGAGTAGAGGGAGTAGAGGGAGTAGAGGGAGTCAGAGGGAGTAGAGGGAGTCAGAGGGAGTAGAGGGAGTCAGAGGGAGTAGAGGGAGTCAGAGGGAGTAGAGGGAGTCAGAGGGAATAGAGGGAGTAGAGGGAGTAGAGGGAGTCAGAGGGAATAGAGGGAGTAGAGGGAGTCAGAGGGAGTAGAGGGAGTCAGAGGGAATAGAGGGAGTAGAGGGAGTCAGAGGGAGTCAGAGGGAGTAGAGGGAGTCAGAGGAAATAGAGGGAGTCAGAGGGAGTAGAGGGAGTCAGAGGGAGTCAGAGGGAGTAGAGAGAGTCAGAGGGAGTAGAGGGAGTCAGAGGGAGTAGAGGGAGTCAGAGGGAATAGAGGGAGTCAGAGGGAGTAGAGGGAGTCAGAGGGAGTAGAGGGAGTCAGAGGGAATAGAGGGAGTAGAGGGAGTAGAGGGAGTCAGAGGGAGTAGAGGGAGTCAGAGGGAGTAGAGGGAGTCAGAGGGAGTAGAGGGAGTAGATGGAGTAGAGGGAGTCAGAGGGAGTAGAGGGAGTCAGAGGGAGTAGAGGGAGTCAGAGGGAATAGAGGGAGTCAGAGGCAGTCAGAGGGAGTAGAGGGAGTCAGAGGGAGTAGAGGGAGTCAGAGGGAGTAGAGGGAGTAGAGGGAGTAGAGGGAGTAGAGGGAGTCAGAGGGAGTAGAGGGAGTCAGAGGGAGTAGAGGGAGTCAGAGGCAGTCAGAGGGAGTAGAGGGAGTAGAGGGAGTCAGGGAGTAGAGGGAGTCAGAGGGTGTAGAGGAGTCAAGGGAGTCAGAGGGAGTAGAGGGAGTAGCGGGAGTAGAGGAGTCAAGGGAGTAGAGGGAGTAGAGGGAGTCAGGGGAGCAGAGGGAGTCAGAGGGAGTAGAGGGAGTAGAGGGAGTCAGAGGGAGTAGAGGGAGTCAGAGGGAGTAGAGGGAGTAGAGGGAGTAGAGGGAGTAGAGGGAGTCAGAGGGAGTAGAGGGAGTCAGAGGGAGTAGAGGGAGTAGAGGGAGTAGAGGGAGTCAGAGGGAGTAGAGGGAGTAGAGGGAGTAGAGGGAGTCAGAGGGAATAGAGGGAGTAGAGGGAGTAGAGGGAGTCAGAGGGAGTAGAGGGAGTCAGAGGGAGTAGAGGGAGTAGAGGGAGTAGAGGGAGTCAGAGGGAGTAGAGGGAGTAGAGGGAGTAGAGGGAGTCAGAGGGAGTAGAGGGAGTCAGAGGGAATAGAGGGAGTAGAGGGAGTAGAGGGAGTCAGAGGGAATAGAGGGAGTAGAGGGAGTCAGAGGGAGTAGAGGGAGTCAGAGGGAATAGAGGGAGTAGAGGGAGTCAGAGGGAGTCAGAGGGAGTAGAGGGAGTCAGAGGGAATAGAGGGAGTAGAGGGAGTCAGAGGGAGTAGAGGGAGTCAGAGGGAATAGAGGGAGTAGAGGGAGTAGAGGGAGTCAGAGGGAATAGAGGGAGTAGAGGGAGTCAGAGGGAGTAGAGGGAGTCAGAGGGAATAGAGGGAGTAGAGGGAGTAGAGGGAGTAGAGGGAGTCAGAGGGAGTAGAGGGAGTCAGAGGGAGTAGAGGGAGTAGAGGGAGTAGAGGGAGTCAGAGGGAGTAGAGGGAGTCAGAGGGAGTAGAGGGAGTAGAGGGAGTCAGAGGGAATAGAGGGAGTAGAGGGAGTAGAGGGAGTAGAGGGAGTCAGAGGGAGTAGAGGGAGTCAGAGGGAGTAGAGGGAGTCAGAGGGAGTAGAGGGAGTCAGAGGGAGTAGAGGGAGTCAGAGGGAATAGAGGGAGTAGAGGGAGTAGAGGGAGTCAGAGGGAATAGAGGGAGTAGAGGGAGTCAGAGGGAGTAGAGGGAGTAGAGGGAGTCAGAGGGAATAGAGGGAGTAGAGGGAGTCAGAGGGAGTCAGAGGGAGTAGAGGGAGTCAGAGGAAATAGAGGGAGTCAGAGGGAGTAGAGGGAGTCAGAGGGAGTCAGAGGGAGTAGAGAGAGTCAGAGGGAGTAGAGGGAGTCAGAGGGAGTAGAGGGAGTCAGAGGGAATAGAGGGAGTCAGAGGGAGTAGAGGGAGTCAGAGGGAGTAGAGGGAGTCAGAGGGAATAGAGGGAGTAGAGGGAGTAGAGGGAGTCAGAGGGAGTAGAGGGAGTCAGAGGGAGTAGAGGGAGTCAGAGGGAGTAGAGGGAGTAGATGGAGTAGAGGGAGTCAGAGGGAGTAGATGGAGTAGAGGGAGTCAGAGGGAGTAGAGGGAGTCAGAGGGAGTAGAGGGAGTCAGAGGGAATAGAGGGAGTCAGAGGCAGTCAGAGGGAGTAGAGGGAGTCAGAGGGAGTAGAGGGAGTCAGAGGGAGTAGAGGGAGTAGAGGGAGTCAGAGGGAGTAGAGGGAGTCAGAGGCAGTCAGAGGGAGTAGAGGGAGTAGAGGGAGTCAGGGAGTAGAGGGAGTCAGAGGGTGTAGAGGAGTCAAGGGAGTCAGAGGGAGTAGAGGGAGTAGCGGGAGTAGAGGAGTCAAGGGAGTAGAGGGAGTAGAGGGAGTCAGGGGAGCAGAGGGAGTCAGAGGGAGTAGAGGGAGTAGAGGGAGTCAGAGGGAGTCAGAGGGAGTAGAGGGAGTCAGAGGGAGTCAGAGGGAGTAGAGGGAGTAGAGGGAGTCAGAGGGAGTAGAGAGAGTCAGAGGGAATAGAGGGAATAGAGGGAGTAGAGGGAGTAGAGGGAGTAGAGGGAGTAGAGGGAGTAGAGGGAGTAGAGGGAGTAGAGGGAGAGTCTCACTTATTGTGTGTCAGGAAAACTCAAACGATACCGTAACATTTCAGATGTATCTGTGGAACCAGGACTCTTTTACTTAAAGGGCTAGTGTGGGTGTGTTTAAGTAAAGCTCTGCTGTGGACGTATCTAACGCACCTAAAAGAGTTTACATCTAGAATATGTTCACAGCTTTTCCTTTCTGATGGAGAACTGAAGCCGTTATCGACGCTCTGCGACGCCACCAGACTCCTTTGACAAAAAAAAGTGTTGGGTCTCACACTGCCTGGTTGCTTACTCAGTTTGTGTTGTGTGTCTTTGGTTGTTGTTGATTGTTGTTGTGTGGCTTTGGTTGTTAGTGTGTGTCTTTGTTTGTTGTTGATTGTTATTGTGTGTCTTTGTTTGTTGTTGATTGCTGTTGTGTGTCTTTGGTTGTTAGTGTGTGTCTTTGGTTGTTGTTGATTGTTGTTGTGTGTCTTTGGTTGTTGTTGATTGTTGTTGTGTGTCTTTGGTTGTTAGTGTGTGTCTTTGGTTGTTGTTGATTGTTAGTGTGTGTCTTTGTTTGTTGTTGATTGTTATTGTGTGTCTTTGTTTGTTGTTGATTGCTGTTGTGTGTCTTTGGTTGTTAGTGTGTGTCTTTGGTTGTTGTTGATTGTTGTTGTGTGTCTTTGGTTGTTGTTGATTGTTAGTGTGTGTCTTTGTTTGTTGTTGATTGTTGTTGTGTGTCTTTGGTTGTTGTTGATTGTTGTTGTGTGTCTTTGGTGAATCTAAACAAACACTTTAAAACACCAGAGTCTGTCAGTGAGCACTGATTCCATGAATTTAAAGAAAACGTTATCTGCATTAAAAAGACGAGACCTATGCTATTTTTTGGGAGTTCTGTACTTAAATTATCCCAAATGTTTTCCCACTATTTTTTGAACTTGATGAATCAATCATTGTAATCAAGGTTAGGGTGCGTTTCATTTGGTCGCCTGTAAGCGGCGTCACATCCTGTCTGTGCAGCGTTAACAGTGCAACACACTGCTTTTATTATTATTATATTATTATTGATCATCCGATGACCAGTGAAAACCTTTGGATGGATTGCCATGAAATGTTGTTATAATGAGTGTTATTGTTTTAAATGGAGGGACAAGATAAGTACAACTTACATTTCTGATGTTTCTTAATGGAAAATGTGGACCCAATGAGTTTAAACCAACACACACTGATTTCTTGATGAATAAATGGTAACTGATGGTCCAGAAGCTCCTCAGACCTGAACCAGAGCTCCAGGAACCCGCTTGGTCTCATGTGTTTGAGTTTAGTCGCTCCCTCTCAGACCCCATGTGGGTTTAAAGCTGAGGGATTGTGCTGATCCCAGTCACATGTCTTTACTCTCATTGGTTACTTGTTGTTTTGTGTTTTCTCTGTTCGTGCCTTTCATAAAAGTCATTTACTTAAAGGGGTTGAGGATTACAGAGAAGAAAAAGCCACCTGGCACCATCTCTGTGTGTACATCTGTCCTAGTTAGCAGTATATTTAATAGTTTAATAGGTTCTCAATCTGCACAGTTTATAAAGTCAAACTATATTGATAATCTTTCAACAGCTTCTTGAAATTGATAAATTGCTTCTTTTCCTTGTTTATATTGTATTTTATTTAATGTTTGTTCGTAATATATATATTTTTTGACTGTTTCATTGGAAATACAAGACGCCGCCGCCGGGCGCACAGTGATGGACGTGTCCCATGTTTTATAGACTTAAACCATGAAGCCATTAATCAGAGAAATAATCAGCACATAACAGATAGTGAAAATAACAAGTTTTACTTGTTATACAGTCAGGAAGATTACAAATAGTTTAAAGAACTATACCAATAAAAACTATGGCTTGTAAGTTGTAACGAGCTCCCGTTACCACAGTGAGTTTCCCCTCAGCCCAATGACACAGCACACCAGGGTTCCAGGTTCGTAACAGCTTTATTTTGGTTGTCAGTCGGCCCGTCCCTTGAGCGTCTAGCATACTCCTGCTTATGTAGCGACAAACACACAATTGGTACAGCTGAGGCCAATCAGACCTCTTCCAGGTACGTCCCCCGAGCCACCCACAACCACACCCCTCTGCAGCTGAGCATAGCCACGCCCCCGCCACCACATAAGTCTTTTCTGGATTTTTTTTAAAGTTCAAATGAAGTTCAAATGAATATATTTACTTAATATTGTGTAAAAAATAAATGAATCAGACACTTATTCAAGTTAATTAGTTTAGGTGGCAGGAAGTTGTTTTCCTCTGATGGGGACCAAGCGAGCCGCTCCTTGGCATCCAGTGTTGTGATCATGCAGCATCCTCCAGATGCGGAAGTGTTTTAAAAGCTGCATTCTCTCTCCTGACCACCGGGGGGGCGACTCCTCTGGTTGTATAGAAGTATATGCTTCATGTGTTAAAGCTGCATTCTCTCTCCTGACCACCAGGGGGTGACTCCTCTGGTTGTATAGAAGTCTATGCTTCATGTGTTAAAGCTGCATTCTCTCTCCTGACCACCAGGGGGTGATTCCTCTGGTTGTATAGAAGTCTATGCTTCATGTGTTAAAGCTGCATTCTCTCTCCTGACCACCAGGGGGTGACTGTTCCAATGTGTTATTATTCACACACCTGTTCAATGTGTTGTTATTCACACACCTGTTCAATGTGTTGTTATTCACACACCTGTTCAATGTGTTATTATTCACACACCTGTTCAATGTGTTGTTATTCACACACCTGTTCAATGTGTTATTATTCACACACCTGTTCAATGTGTTATTATTCACACACCTGTTCAATGTGTTATTATTCACACACCTGTTCAATGTGTTGTTATTCACACACCTGTTCAATGTGTTGTTATTCACACACCTGTTCAATGTGTTGTTATTCACACACCTGTTCAATGTGTTATTATTCACACACCTGTTCAATGTGTTATTATTCACACACCTGTTCAATGTGTTATTATTCACACACCTGTTCAATGTGTTGTTATTCACACACCTGTTCAATGTGTTATTATTCACACACCTGTTCAATGTGTTGTTATTCACACACCTGTTCAATGTGTTATTATTCACACACCTGTTCAATGTGTTGTTATTCACACACCTGTTCAATGTGTTATTATTCACACACCTGTTCAATGTGTTATTATTCACACACCTGTTCAATGTGTTATTATTCACACACCTGTTCAATGTGTTATTATTCACACACCTGTTCAATGTGTTATTATTCACACACCTGTTCAATGTGTCTCTGTTGTTTGTCAGCCAGTGGACGAGCTGACAGGAAGTGGGAGGATGTAGAAGAAGACAGAGAGGAAGTGTTCGCGGTGGAGCTTCACAGAGGACCTCACGGACTCGGCCTGGCGCTGGTGGACGGGATGGTAAGAACTCTTCTTCCTCCAGCGTGCATATATATATATATATACTCCTTCTGTTCTCCAAGTACTTACAGTTCAAAGGGTCAAAGGAACTTGAAAGGGCCGACTCTCTTATGGGATGTTTTAGATCAGCAGCCTCGTGGTTTAATGTTGTCACACAGAAAACCTCTGCGCTCAGTCTGATGAAGACGAATCAGATCAGACGGTGACGACAAAGTCAGCTCACTAAATGTTCTGCAGCGAATATTCATAATTATACATTACTGACAGCTCGTTGGTTAAAATCAGTCTGAGAACAGAAGTCTTGTCTTTCTGCAGCTGTAATGTTAACATTAGACCTGATGGTGGAGCTGTAATGTTAACATTAGACCTGATGGTGGAGCTGTAATGTTAACATTAGACCTGATGGTGGAGCTGTAATGTTAACATTAGACCTGATGGTGGAGCTGTAATGTTAACATTAGACCTGATGGAGGAGCTGTAATGTTAACATTAGACCTGATGGTGCAGCTGTAATGTTAACATTAGACCTGATGGTGGAGCTGTAATGTTAACATTAGACCTGATGGAGGAGCTGTAATGTTAACATTAGACCTGATGGTGGAGCTGTAATGTTAACATTAGACCTGATGGAGGAGCTGTAATGTTAACATTAGACCTGATGGAGGAGCTGTAATGTTAACATTAGACCTGATGGTGCAGCTGTAATGTTAACATTAGACCTGATGGAGGAGCTGTAATGTTAACATTAGACCTGATGGAGGAGCTGTAATGTTAACATTAGACCTGATGGTGGAGCTGTAATGTTAACATTAGACCTGATGGTGGAGCTGTAATGTTAACATTAGACCTGATGGAGGAGCTGTAATGTTAACATTAGACCTGATGGTGGAGCTGTAATGTTAACATTAGACCTGATGGTGGAGCTGTAATGTTAACATTAGACCTGATGGTGGAGCTGTAATGTTAACATTAGACCTGATGGTGGAGCTGTAATGTTAACATTAGACCTGATGGTGGAGCTGTAATGTTAACATTAGACCTGATGGTGGAGCTGTAATGTTAACATTAGACCTGATGGTGGAGCTGTAATGTTAACATTAGACCTGATGGAGGAGCTGTAATGTTAACATTAGACCTGATGGTGGAGCTGTAATGTTAACATTAGACCTGATGGTGCAGCTGTAATGTTAACATTAGACCTGATGGTGCAGCTGTAATGTTAACATTAGACCTGATGGTGGAGCTGTAATGTTAACATTAGACCTGATGGTGCAGCTGTAATGTTAACATTAGACCTGGGCCCTATTTCTCGTACCTGGCTTACTGAGTTAGCGGCTAATTGTCAGGATAAGATGACGTAGGTCGGGCTTATTCAGTTTCTCGAAGCAAGCTTAGATAAATCACCATAGCAACACAGCCAAAAATGTAAACCTGCTCCCGGGCAGGCTAACTGAAATTCACTGGATAAGCTGGCCACTCCCACCGGACAAGAAAGGCAGCTCACTTCCTCATTGATGAAGGAGCGGTATTAGTTATATTAGTTTTATTGGGAGAGAGTTCTTTGAGATCGCCAAGATCCGTCCTCACATCCTCATGACTTCCTGTACGTCCTCACATCCTCATGACTTCCTGTACGTCCTCACATCCTCATGACTTCCTGTACGTCCTCACATCCTCATGACTTCCTGTACGTCCTCACATCCTCATGACTTCCTGTACGTCCTCACATCCTCATGACTTCCTGTACGTTCTCACATCCTCATGACTTCCTGTACGTTCTCACATCCTCATGACTTCCTGTACGTCCTCACATCCTCATGACTTCCTGTACGTCCTCACATCCTCATGACTTCCTGTCCGTCCTCACATCCTCATGACTTCCTGTACGTTCTCACATCATCATGACTTCCTGTACGTCCTCACATCCTCATGACTTCCTGTACGTCCTCACATCCTCATGACTTCCTGTCCGTCCTCACATCCTCATGACTTCCTGTACGTTCTCACATCCTCATGACTTCCTGTACGTCCTCACATCCTCATGACTTCCTGTACGTCCTCACATCCTCATGACTTCCTGTCCGTCCTCACATCCTCATGACTTCCTGTACGTTCTCACATCCTCATGACTTCCTGTACGTCCTCACATCCTCATGACTTCCTGTACGTTCTCACATCCTCATGACTTCCTGTACGTCCTCACATCCTCATGACTTCCTGTCCGTCCTCACATCATCATGACTTCCTGTCCGTTCTCACATCCTCATGACTTCCTGTACGTCCTCACATCCTCATGACTTCCTGTACGTCCTCACATCATCATGACTTCCTGTACGTCCTCACATCCTCATGACTTCCTGTACGTTCTCACATCCTCATGACTTCCTGTACGTCCTCACATCCTCATGACTTCCTGTCCGTTCTCACATCCTCATGACTTCCTGTCCGTCCTCACATCCTCATGACTTCCTGTCCGTCCTCACATCCTCATGACTTCCTGTACGTCCTCACATCATCATGACTTCCTGTCCGTCCTCACATCCTCATGACTTCCTGTACGTCCTCACATCCTCATGACTTCCTGTACGTTCTCACATCCTCATGACTTCCTGTACGTTCTCACATCCTCATGACTTCCTGTACGTCCTCACATCCTCATGACTTCCTGTACGTCCTCACATCCTCATGACTTCCTGTCCGTCCTCACATCCTCATGACTTCCTGTACGTTCTCACATCATCATGACTTCCTGTACGTCCTCACATCCTCATGACTTCCTGTACGTCCTCACATCCTCATGACTTCCTGTCCGTCCTCACATCCTCATGACTTCCTGTACGTTCTCACATCCTCATGACTTCCTGTACGTCCTCACATCCTCATGACTTCCTGTACGTCCTCACATCCTCATGACTTCCTGTCCGTCCTCACATCCTCATGACTTCCTGTACGTTCTCACATCCTCATGACTTCCTGTACGTCCTCACATCCTCATGACTTCCTGTACGTTCTCACATCCTCATGACTTCCTGTACGTCCTCACATCCTCATGACTTCCTGTCCGTCCTCACATCATCATGACTTCCTGTCCGTTCTCACATCCTCATGACTTCCTGTACGTCCTCACATCCTCATGACTTCCTGTACGTCCTCACATCATCATGACTTCCTGTACGTCCTCACATCCTCATGACTTCCTGTACGTTCTCACATCCTCATGACTTCCTGTACGTCCTCACATCCTCATGACTTCCTGTCCGTTCTCACATCCTCATGACTTCCTGTCCGTTCTCACATCCTCATGACTTCCTGTCCGTCCTCACATCCTCATGACTTCCTGTACGTCCTCACATCATCATGACTTCCTGTACGTCCTCACATCCTCATGACTTCCTGTCCGTCCTCACATCCTCATGACTTCCTGTACGTCCTCACATCATCATGACTTCCTGTACGTCCTCACATCCTCATGACTTCCTGTACGCGGCGCTATAGATTCTGCCTTCAAGGAATCATTTATTCACGAGAGCTTCTGAGCCGCGGACACTGATCACCACAGGCGCAGCCGATCACCGTCTCACAGACAGAGACTCTCACCCGCTGCATGCCGCGCTGTTCTTAAGTTTATTTAGCGCTTAAGAAACTTATGGATGTGTTGAAAGCTCTCATAATTATATGACAGTGTTATTAGTACACCATACATATCATTATTGTAGAACATGATTAAGGTGGACTCATGATAAGAATACAGAGAATCACACACAATTTATTTTCACTGCTTCAATTGATTGAATTTCTGATTATGAATAATACATATATACTGATCCGCCCATACACATATTCAAACTCCTAGTTATATAGAAATATACACATACATGTATATACATATAGTACATGATTCATACGCGCATACAGTACATATATCCTCATAAGTATATATTTATTCGTAAATATAATCTGATTGATTTGGGTGATGAAGCACTTAAAATTTGCGGATACATTTTCCCAACACTGACATTTAACTTGTCTGATATATTTGCGGTGCTTATGTCTCAGCGGGGCGGAGTTAAGCTGCGTTCACGGCAACAATGTTACAAAAACGTTGCAAACGCGTTGCGAATATTCACAACGCGTTTGCTGTGAATGATTAAGGTATTGACTTCCTCATATGTCTTCATGATCATCTCCTGCTTCTCATCGGAGAAATAAAAAGAGGTTCCTCTGAGTTTATTTGCCATTGTACTGTTAGAACATCGTGGTGTCAGTGCTCCATTATTATCCCTTCTGAAGAGGAGCGGACACGCGCATTTATCCAGAGGACTGACGTCTGGCTAGAATTAACGAGACCGTTTCAGCGCGGATCAGCCGTGAAGAAACCCAGATAGCCTGATGTCAATCATCTCGCTCATTTAAGATGGAGATTAGGACATTTGCCTGACTTTGTTTAGCCAGGGACGAGAAACAGGGCCCTGATGGAGGAGCTGTAATGTTAACATTAGACCTGATGGAGGAGCTGTAATGTTAACATTAGACCTGATGGAGGAGCTGTAATGTTAACATTAGACCTGATGGAGGAGCTGTAATGTTAACATTAGACCTGATGGAGGAGCTGTAATGTTAACATTAGACCTGATGGAGGAGCTGTAATGTTAACATTAGACCTGATGGAGGAGCTGTAATGTTAACATTAGACCTGATGGAGGAGCTGTAATGTTAACATTAGACCTGATGGAGGAGCTGTAATGTTAACATTAGACCTGATGGAGGAGCTGTAATGTTAACATTAGACCTGATGGAGGAGCTGTAATGTTAACATTAGACCTGATGGAGGAGCTGTAATGTTAACATTAGACCTGATGGAGGAGCTGTAATGTTAACATTAGACCTGATGGAGGAGCTGTAATGTTAACATTAGACCTGATGGAGGAGCTGTAATGTTAACATTAGACCTGATGGAGGAGCTGTAATGTTAACATTAGACCTGATGGTGGAGCTGAATGAAAAGTTCTTAGTCTTTCATGTCAATGCCTCCAATAGCTGTTGTAGTATTTCAGTCTGGACCGACGTTTCCTGTTTCCATAGAAGACTCAGCTGAGAATGAGCGGCATCTACGTGAAGTCGGTGGTTCCCGACTCTCCGGCGGCTCGGTGCCAGAAGCTGAGGACGGGCGACCGCATCCTGGCTGTGAACGGCATCAGCGTGGTGGGGATGGAGTACAACACGTGAGTATTAAAGTACTATTAACGCTTTAAAGTACACATTACAGAGCTCCGCCTGACCTCTCCTCCTGAGTGAGTTTACAGCTCTGTTTTCATTTCAGTGGCAGGGAACTGATCCGATCTCCAGCAGACTCTCTCAGACTGCTCGTGGCTAAGATGGACTCCCAGACCAGCGTCCGGGGCTCTGACTAAATGCTGAAGGAGCGCTGTGTGGACGGTGGAGTGCAATGGGAACACTGGGAGGACGTTGGCTTCGTGCTTCCCGCTGCAGCCAAAGTCAGTGTGAACACTTCCTGCTGCTGGCTTCAGAGCGTTGAGGCTTCAGAGCGTTGAGGCTTCACAGCGTTGAGGCTTCAGAGCGTTGAGGCTTCAGAGCGTTGAGGCTTCACAGCGTTGAGGCTTCAGAGCGTTGAGGCTTCAGAGCGTTGAGGCTTCACAGCGTTGAGGCTTCACAGTGTTGAGGCTTCACAGCGTTGAGGCTTCACAGTGTTGAGGCTTCAGAGCGTTGAGGCTTCACAGCGTTGAGGCTTCACAGCGTTGAGGCTTCAGAGCGTTGAGGCTTCAGAGCGTTGAGGCTTCACAGCGTTGAGGCTTCACAGTGTTGAGGCTTCACAGCGTTGAGGCTTCACAGTGTTGAGGCTTCAGAGCGTTGAGGCTTCACAGCGTTGAGGCTTCACAGCGTTGAGGCTTCACAGTGTTGAGGCTTCACAGCGTTGAGGCTTCACAGTGTTGAGGCTTCACAGCGTTGAGGCTTCAGAGTGTTGAGGCTTCAGAGTGTTGAGGCTTCAAAGCGTTGAGGCTTCACAGCGTTGAGGCTTCACAGCGTTGAGGCTTCACAGCGTTGAGGCTTCACAGCGTTGAGGCTTCAGAGTGTTGAGGCTTCACAGCGTTGAGGCTTCAGAGCGTTGAGGCTTCACAGCGTTGAGGCTTCAGAGTGTTGAGGCTTCACAGCGTTGAGGCTTCACAGCGTTGAGGCTTCAGAGTGTTGAGGCTTCAGAGCGTTGAGGCTTCACAGTGTTGAGGCTTCACAGCGTTGAGGCTTCAGAGCGTTGAGGCTTCACAGCGTTGAGGCTTCACAGTGTTGAGGCTTCACAGTGTTGAGGCTTCACAGCGTTGAGGCTTCACAGCGTTGAGGCTTCAGAGCGTTGAGGCTTCACAGCGTTGAGGCTTCACAGCGTTGAGGCTTCACAGTGTTGAGGCTTCACAGCGTTGAGGCTTCAGAGCGTTGAGGCTTCACAGCGTTGAGGCTTCAGAGTGTTGAGGCTTCACAGCGTTGAGGCTTCACAGCGTTGAGGCTTCAGAGTGTTGAGGCTTCAGAGCGTTGAGGCTTCACAGCGTTGAGGCTTCAGAGTGTTGAGGCTTCACAGCGTTGAGGCTTCAGAGCGTTGAGGCTTCAGAGTGTTGAGGCTTCACAGCGTTGAGGCTTCACAGCGTTGAGGCTTCAGAGCGTTGAGGCTTCACAGTGTTGAGGCTTCACAGCGTTGAGGCTTCACAGCGTTGAGGCTTCACAGCGTTGAGGCTTCACAGCGTTGATGCTTCACAGCGTTGAGGCTTCACAGCGTTGAGGCTTCACAGCGTTGAGGCTTCACAGCGTTGAGGCTTCACAGCGTTGATGCTTCACAGTGTTGAGGCTTCACAGCGTTGAGGCTTCACAGCGTTGAGGCTTCACAGTGTTGAGGCTTCACAGCGTTGAGGCTTCAGAGTGTTGAGGCTTCACAGCGTTGAGGCTTCACAGCGTTGAGGCTTCACAGCGTTGAGGCTTCACAGTGTTGATGCTTCACAGCGTTGAGGCTTCAGAGCGTTGAGGCTTCAGAGCGTTGAGGCTTCACAGCGTTGAGGCTTCACAGTGTTGAGGCTTCAGAGCGTTGAGGCTTCACAGCGTTGAGGCTTCACAGCGTTGAGGCTTCACAGTGTTGAGGCTTCACAGCGTTGAGGCTTCAGAGTGTTGAGGCTTCACAGCGTTGAGGCTTCACAGCGTTGAGGCTTCACAGTGTTGAGGCTTCACAGCGTTGAGGCTTCAGAGCGTTGAGGCTTCACAGTGTTGAGGCTTCACAGCGTTGAGGCTTCAGAGTGTTGAGGCTTCACAGCGTTGAGGCTTCACAGCGTTGAGGCTTCACAGTGTTGAGGCTTCACAGCGTTGAGGCTTCAGAGTGTTGAGGCTTCACAGCGTTGAGGCTTCACAGCGTTGAGGCTTCACAGCGTTGAGGCTTCAGAGCGTTGAGGCTTCAGAGCGTTGAGGCTTCAGAGTGTTGAGGCTTCACAGCGTTGAGGCTTCACAGCGTTGAGGCTTCACAGCGTTGAGGCTTCACAGCGTTGAGGCTTCAGAGCGTTGAGGCTTCACAGCGTTGAGGCTTCAGAGCGTTGAGGCTTCACAGCGTTGAGGCTTCACAGTGTTGAGGCTTCACAGCGTTGAGGCTTCAGAGTGTTAAGGCTTCACAGCGTTGAGGCTTCACAGCGTTGAGGCTTCACAGCGTTGAGGCTTCACAGCGTTGAGGCTTCACAGCGTTGAGGCTTCACAGCGTTGAGGCTTCACAGCGTTGGGGAACAGCTGCTGTCTCTTCTGCTGCCACGCCGTCTCTCTTTAAACTAACGCCTCCACACTCGTAAAGCAGAGCTCTGCAGCGAGGAGAGCCTTCTGGGCCGTCTGTACAGAAAACATCCATTCCGACGTCCAGCTCACAGGATTCTGTCTGACGAGCTTCATCCAGCTGCTCAGCATCCAGATCCACGTCTGGACTCAACCGAAAGGATTTGTTTTCACACTACAGCTGTTTTATAAAACAATCTGCTGCAGTAGAGATCTGTCTCATCATGTTCAGATAAATATGTGTTAATATTCTGTCTTTTCTAGAAAATTCTCAAAACCAGGAAGACCACATTGGGATCAAGCAGAATGATCTCAACTTACTGGGATTCTTTCTTCTTGTTCTATGGAAGAAGAAAAGTCAGAGGATATCATTTCTTTGCATTTTAGCAGTTTGTCATTTTCATCCAAAATAAAATCTCTACTTTTATATCACAGGAAAGACTGTTCTTTAAGTATTGATCTGTTGTGACAGCAGTCAGTGATGCTACCTGTTGGTTCATGAGCTGTGACCTATGTTGTTTATCATAGTGATGCTACCTGTTGGTTCATGAGCTGTGATCTATGTTGTTTATCATAGTGATGCTACCTGTTGGTTCATGAGCTGTGACCTATGTTGTTTATCATAGTGATGCTACCTGTTGGTTCATGAGCTGTGATCTATGTTGTTTATCATAGTGATGCTACCTGTTGGTTCATGAGCTGTGACCTATGTTGTTTATCATAGTGATGCTACCTGTTGGTTCATGAGCTGTGACCTATGTTGTTTATCATAGTGATGCTACCTGTTGGTTCATGAGCTGTGACCTATGTTGTTTATCATAGTGATGCTACCTGTGGGTTCATGAGCTGTGACCTATGTTGTTTATCATAGTGATGCTACCTGTTGGTTCATGAGCTGTGATCTATGTTGTTTATCATAGCGGTGGATCGGAGTCATGTGATGAACCTCCTCCACTCACCTTCATGTGTTCATAGTGACTTCATACACACACGCAGCCTACAGAGAAAACCAGTGGAATGTGTATTTGTGATACTCCAACAAAGGAATAGTTCAACATTTTGGGCGTTATGAAACGTGTTCCATCCCACTTGTCTTTCCACTTCATGTATAGTCACACAGTATTATTCATAGTATTTTGTAATATTTATATGGCGCAGTATTTTTTGAAAACTAAGGAATAAATATTATTTTGACTTTGAAAACCTTTGTGGTTGTTCTGTCTGTGTGCTCAAACACTCGTATGAAGTGTGCGTGTGTGTGCGTGTGTGTGTGTGTGTGTGTGTGTGTGTGTGTGTGTGTGAACTAACATCTGCAGCAGGAAACGAGTGAGGAGTGAGGAGGAGTCGCCCAGAGGAGTCGCCCCCTGGTGGTCAGGAGAGAGAATGCAGCTTTAACACATGAAGCATATACTTCTATACAACCAGAGGAGTCACCCCCTGGTGGTCAGGAGACAGAATGCAGCTTTAACACATGAAGCATAGACTTCTATACAACCAGAGGAGTCGCCCCTGGTGGTCAGGAGAGAGAATGCAGCTTTAACACATGAAGCATAGACTTCTATACAACCAGAGGAGTCTCCCCCTGGTGGTCAGGAGAGAGAATGCAGCTTTAACACATGAAGCATATACTTCTATACAACCAGAGGAGTCGCCCCCTGGTGGTCAGGAGAGAGGATGCAGCTTTAACACATGAAGCATATACTTCTATACAACCAGAGGAGTCACCCCCTGGTGGTCAGGAGAGAGAATGCAGCTTTAACACATGAAGCATAGACTTCTATACAACCAGAGGAGTCACCCCCTGGTGGTCAGGAGAGAGAATGCAGCTTTAACACATGAAGCATATACTTCTATACAACCAGAGGAGTCACCCCCTGGTGGTCAGGAGACAGAATGCAGCTTTAACACATGAAGCATAGACTTCTATACAACCAGAGGAGTCGCCCCCTGGTGGTCAGGAGAGAGAATGCAGCTTTAACACATGAAGCATAGACTTCTATACAACCAGAGGAGTCTCCCCCTGGTGGTCAGGAGAGAGAATGCAGCTTTAACACATGAAGCATATACTTCTATACAACCAGAGGAGTCGCCCCCCTGGTGGTCAGGAGAGAGAATGCCGCTTTAACACATGAAGCATATACTTCTATACAACCAGAGGAGTCGCCCCCTGGTGGTCAGGAGAGAGAATGCAGCTTTAACACATGAAGCATAGACTTCTATACAACCAGAGGAGTCGCCCCCTGGTGGTCAGGAGAGAGAATGCAGCTTTAACACATGAAGCATAGACTTCTATACAACCAGAGGAGTCGCCCCCTGGTGGTCAGGAGAGAGAATGCAGGTCTTAAGACACTTAACCGTGATGGATTCTGACATCTTCAAACAAGGGAAACTGCTTCTTGAAGCGCGGTAATGCCTCAAGAACTAGAGGAGGAGGAGGAGGAAGAGGAGGAGGAAGAGGAGGAGGAGGAGATACGTTGTTTTATTAGTTTATCATGAAAAGGGAGGCGTGAGCGGCAATCTGCAACTTCACCACTAGATGCCACTAAATCCCACGTACTGCTCCTTTAAGGAACATTTAGGACGTTGATCACAGAAAACATAAAAGACTCTTTGCTGTTGATTAGTTTTATATGTTGACGTAAATAAATCAGTTATATCCTGAGAGAAGTTGAGTTGATGTCTCACACACTTTATAACGGCCGCATACATACAGGTAGACATGACCTTTAAGCGTGGGCATCGAACCACCAACCGCCTAGTTTAAGAAGGTAGTTCACGTTTAACAATTATTATTTATGATTTTATTTCTGTTAACGGAGGAATCACATGTTTGTCGCATTATATTGTGGGAAAATCTTAAGTGTGAACTTTCTGCATGTCCATCAGAACACATGT
>JBAMJR010000489.1:270000-300000 GCA_038501785.1 Myoxocephalus aenaeus | reverse complement strand
TGTTGATTAACTGCTAATTAAATGCTCGTTTGTGTATTTAAATGTATATTTAGCTCAGATTCGTTTTGTCACGTTGCGAGTCTTCGTGCTGCAAAAAAGGTTTTGTTTAAAAGCCGGCTGTGTTAATTCAACTTTATTTACATTATGAATCATATGTTAAATAATGTATAAAACTAGTCAGAGCAAACAGAGCAGAACCATGGAGCCGCTTCAGCCTCCACATCTGTACCACTGCTATGATTTGGGTTAGAGAATGTTCACATATTGTGTTATGATTTGGGTTAGTGAATGTTCACATATTGTGTTATGATTTGGGTTAGAGAATGTTCACATATTGTGTTATGATTTGGGTTAGAGAATGTTCACATATTGTGCTATGATTTGGGTTAGTGAATGTTCACATATTGAGCTATGATTTGGGTTAGAGAATGTTCACATATTGTGTTATGATTTGGGTTAGAGAATGTTCACATATTGTGTTATGATTTGGGTTAGAGAATGTTCACATATTGTGTTATGATTTGGGTTAGTGAATGTTCACATATTGAGCTATGATTTGGGTTAGTGAATGTTCACATATTGTGTTATGATTTGGGTTAGAGAATGTTCACATATTGTGTTATGATTTGGGTTAGAGAATGTTCACATATTGTGTTATGATTTGGGTTAGAGAATGTTCACATATTGTGTTATGATTTGGGTTAGTGAATGTTCACATATTGAGCTATGATTTGGGTTAGAGAATGTTCACATATTGTGTTATGATTTGGGTTAGAGAATGTTCACATATTGTGTTATGATTTGGGTTAGTGAATGTTCACATATTGAGCTATGATTTGGGTTAGTGAATGTTCACATATTGTGTTATGATTTGGGTTAGTGAATGTTCACATATTGTGTTATGATTTGGGTTAAAGAATGTTCACATATTGTGTTATGATTTGGGTTAGTGAATGTTCACATATTGTGTTATGATTTGGGTTAGAGAATGTTCACATATTGTGTTATGATTTGGGTTAGTGAATGTTCACATATTGTGTTATGATTTGGGTTAGAGAATGTTCACATATATGTTAGAGTTGGACCTTACAGCTGCATCATCTCAAAGAAATAATCATCCTGAAAGTGTTTTTTTTTTTTTTCTAGGCGGACCTGAAACCTTTTCATTTCTTTCTGTGTGTCATCTTCATTTACTCTTAACCAGTAACATATTGACTGATATTTACACATCTGAACAACTTCTCACATGTGTACCTTTTATTATAACACCAACATTATTCAAATAGCCCTAGTGGTTGCAGAGATACACCCTTTTAGTTTGGTATGACATTTAGAGGAAAGGGCCTAAAATGAGGTTGTGTTCTTTGTCCAAACTTTAATGACAAGCCATCCAATAATGGTTGAGATGTGTCCGTCTGTAAAAAGATGACATTAGTGATTATTCCTGTCCAGGTCAAGTTGACTTCTTGGCCGGTCATGATGTCATTGACAAGTCACATGGTGTTTGTACAATCGATCTGGCTGACGTTCGTTGGCATTAAAGCTCATTGTTTTACCGGCTGTGTGCAAATGTCATAAGGTCACATACAATACAGTTGAATTATTTATCTACAACCAATGAGCTGTGTTCTCTCTTCGAGGCGTAACAGACAAACTTCAGATGAGAGCATTTGTTCCTTAAGTATGTTCTAGTCGGCTGACATATTGATTTATCTTTGCAAATGATTCATTAGTTCTACAAGTGGATGTTGGCCTGAACACAAATGAGGTGGCAGTTTTTCCTGCAGTGCTCAATGTGCGTCTACTTTAACAAGAGAGACCGTTACTCAGCACCTCAGTCAGGTTTGAGTACATTTGCATGATGATATGTAGTAGTACATGATCAGCTGGGATCCTCTGTGGTCTCTGTTTTCATCATGAAATGATTCTCTAGAAGTAGTGATCTTTACAACTGGAGGTCAGTGAAGGACGAGCAGCAGTGTGATCCCTCTTTGTCGGGTTAGACCGCCTGCAGGATCCGTCATTGATTTCCTGACTTCCTGGGAGACCTGAGCATTGGATTGCAGTAGTTTAAGTCTGCTTGGAATGAAAGCTTCTGTGTGGAGGGGAAAAGAAAAGAAGAAACGTACTGACCTTTTTAGTTACGTTCATTTTCTGTGAATATAAAATTGGACCAGAGTCGGTCATGCTTACAGTCCTTAGGGTGTTTCTCTCTGTGAGGAGACCGACTGTAACTAAAGGGAGGAACAGCGTCTCGTTGGATTGGAGTTGGACTATAAATACTCTATTTGGGTTTGTCCATCTGTCCAAAGCTGTTCAGCTGGGTGAATATCTGTGCTGCAGGAATGAAAGAACCATGTCGACCTGGAGGAGCTGCACAGGAACCTGCTTCCTGCAGCTTCCTGTGCAGCTCCTCCAGGTGTCCTGTAGACCTCCAGGTGTCTCATGGGGATCAGAACACAACGTGTTAGACGAGCTGGAAGAAAATACTGAATAAAAAGCTTTTCCAGCAAAGAATATGTGAATAATGTGAAAATGCTTCATAAACAAAGTGTAAAACAGGATGAAACAAGAGTCTGTTTCATCCTGTTTGTTGCTTTTAGACTTTATTGATGCACCGACCTCATCGTGTCAACGCTGTTATGAGGTACTTATACGTGTTATGAGGTATTTATGAGGTATTTGTACGTGTTTTGAAGCTTAGTAAACCGGTGAAGTGAAACAGACTTATTGTGCATCATCAGAAGAGTCTTTGTTTGAATGTGTGGGGACAAAGAAACTGTGAAAATGAGTTCAAAGCAATCTGTTCCGTATCTTCAGAGTATTGGTAAACTATGATGTGTGAGACAATTCAATTGAATTCAGTTTATTTGATATAGACCAGAACAAAGGAACCAGCTTAAAGCTCTTCCACCTCATCACATCTAAAAGGCTGAATGCAGTGAGTTCAACACATGTTTCCTGTATCGTGTTGAAAATGTGCAGAAGATGAACTGGACAGCGTTGTTGTTGTTTATTTCAAATGTTTTTTCTGTCCGCTGTGCGCTTGTTTTACTGACCTGGTCAGCCGGGTGCTGAGGGGCTCCTTCATGTTCAGCTGACTCCTTTTTATCTGCTGGTCGTGTTTCTGCTCAGCTCACTGTTTGTGTCCGCCGGCGTTTTTTAACCCTCCGCTGTGTCTGCAAGGCGACTCAATGTTCTGAAACATTGGATTGTCTGAGTGATTACAGCTACAGTACAGTGTGCACGTACTATACGTGCACACGTATAGTACGTGCACACGTATAGTACGTGCACACGTATAGTACGTGCGCACGTATAGTATGTGCACGTACTATACGTGTGCACGTACTATACGTGTGCACGTACAGGTCAGTGTGCACGTACAGTACAGTGTGCACGTACTATACGTGTGCACGTACAGCACAGTGTGCACGTACAGTAGCTGTGTTTACACTGTGGATGCTGGTCCCATAGTGAACCCGTCTCTTCCTTCCTGCTCCTCCCGTCCCACAGGAACCCCGGCTCCAGACCAGACCAGACCCTCGTCTCCAGACCAGACCCTCGTCTCCAGACCAGACCAGACCAGACCCCCGTCTCCAGACCAGACCCTCGGCACCAGACCAGACCCCCGTCTCCAGACCAGACCCCCGTCTCCAGACCAGACTCTCGTCTCCAGACCAGACCAGACCCTCGTCTCCAGACCAGACCCTCGTCTCCAGACCAGACCCCGGCTCCAGACCAGACCAGACCAGACCCTCGTCTCCAGACCAGACCCTCGTCTCCAGACCAGACCAGACCCTCGTCTCCAGACCAGACCCTCGTCTCCAGACCAGACCCTCGGCTCCAGACCAGACCCTCGTCTCCAGACCAGACCCCGGCTCCAGACCAGACCAGACCAGACCCTCGTCTCCAGACCAGACCCTCGTCTCCAGACCAGACCCTCGTCTCCAGACCAGACCAGACCCCCGTCTCCAGACCAGACCCTCGGCTCCAGACCAGACCAGACCCTCGTCTCCAGACCAGACCCTCGTCTCCAGACCAGACCAGACCCTCGTCTCCAGACCAGACCAGACCAGACCCTCGTCTCCAGACCAGACCCTCGTCTCCAGACCAGACCAGACCCCCGTCTCCAGACCAGACCCTCGGCTCCAGACCAGACCAGACCCTCGTCTCCAGACCAGACCCTCGTCTCCAGACCAGACCAGACCCTCGTCTCCAGACCAGACCAGACCCTCGTCTCCAGACCAGACCCTCGTCTCCAGACCAGACCCCGGCTCCAGACCAGACCCCGGCTCCTCAGCCATGAGCTCCTCGCCGCGTGGCTCCCGCGCCTCCATGGACATCCTGGAGGAGCTGCAGCTGATCGCCGCTCAGAACCTGGAGAAGCTGGACATCAACAAGTACTACGAGGTGGTCTGTGAGCTCGGGAAGGGAACCTACGGGAAGGTGGACCTGGTGGTCCACAAGATCAGAGGTACGTTTAATACATGTCGTAACGAAAATGTCAAACTTGAAGTAGAAGTACCTCGAAATTGTACATGCAGGAAGTACAGCGGCAGCAACAAAGTCTTTTATGCAGAGCTTCAGAACCGGTCTGGACCCAAACGGCCTGAAGTCACGACTCAACTAATAGAAAATCTGTTCAAGCTTTTCACAATAAAAGCCCATAACGTCGCCTGCCCCGAGCTTCTAAACGGCTTCTTTATGGAGCACAAAGCTCGTTTCAGAGCAGTCCGCCAACGAGATGAATTCTGACCTTTTCCAGGCTGTAAAGTGCACAGCTGAAGGATGTATAAGCTAAACATGAACAGGGTTCCCACACTTGCCTTGAAAATAATTTCCATGCTACCTCCTGATTTTCCAGGTACCATATTAAGTGATGATCTATAGGCCCCTGAAGCTTTCCGCCCCCATCCGCACCCACCTCCCCTCACACACACACAACCCCCTAGGACACCTGACTACTTACTTGATTTAAAAGATGTGCCAGCTAGCTAGCTAGTTAGCAAGATTGCACTGCTTACTAACTAACGTTGATAAACTCAGGTTTACCACACAGTTAAAACACAGCTACTTACATTTGAGGATAAACTTGCATAAGAAGTTTCACTGTAGATGTCAAGGCTCCCGTGTTAGCTGGGAAATGCATGTATTTGACCCTTCTATTGAGATCGCGAGTAACATTTCTCGGTTATTAGTCCCGAAGTCCACCAATCCGAAACTATACTTTTAAAGTCCATATCACCAGGTTGCCTGCATCAAATTCCAACATCCAATATACCAGATAGGATGTCAAGAGCATGCTCTACAACATGGGATCATCCATTTCTATCTACAGTAAAAGCTGTTCACATGTAAAGGGTTTTATAAACTCATCTTAATTATGTGCTCAATAGTTTCATTTTATTACTATTTTACACATCATCCAATAAAATGTTCCAGGACAACTGTTTCAATTTCCATGTAAGTGTTCACTTTTGCTCAGTTTCCATGACTTCCAAACCTGGAAAATGAAAAAATAAATTCCATGTTTTCCATGGTTTCCAGGTACCGCGGGAACCCTGATGAACATGAACACAAGCTAAACATGAACACAAGCTAAACATGAACACGAGCTAAACATGAACACGAGCTAAACATGAACACAAGCTAAACATGAACACAAGCTAAACATGAACACGAGCTAAACATGAACACGAGCTAAACATGAACACGAGCTAAACATGAACACGAGCTAAACATGAACACGAGCTAAACACGAACACGGGCTAAACACGAACACGGGCTAAACACGAACACGGGCTAAACACGAGCTAAACACGAACACGAGGTAAACACGAACACGAGCTAAACACGAACACGAGCTAAACACGAACACGAGCTAAACACGAACACGAGCTAAACACGAACACGAGCTAAACATGAACACGAGCTAAACATGAACACGAGCTAAACACGAACACGGGCTAAACACGAGCTAAACACGAACACGAGGTAAACACGAACACGAGCTAAATATGAACACGAGCTAAACACGAACACCAGCTAAACACTAACACCAGCTAAACACTAACACCAGCTAAACACGAACACCAGCTAAATATAAACACGAGCTAAACACGAACACGAGCTAAACACGAACACGAGCTAAACACGAACACGAGCTAAACACGAACACGAGCTAAACATGAACACGAGCTAAACAAACATGAACATGAACACGAGCTAAACATGAACACGAGCTAAACATGAACACAAGATAAACACGAACACGAGCTAAACATGAACACGAGCTAAACATGAACACGAGCTAAACATGAACACGAGCTAAACACGAACACGAGCTAAACACGAACACGAGCTAAACACGAACACGAGCTAAACACGAACACGAGCTAAACACGAACACGAGCTAAACACGAACACGAGCTAAACACGAACACGAGCTAAACACGAACACGGGCTAAACACGAACACGGGCTAAACACGAACACGGGCTAAACACGAGCTAAACACGAACACGAGGTAAACACGAACACGAGCTAAACACGAACACGAGCTAAACACGAACACGAGCTAAACACGAACACGAGCTAAACATGAACACGAGCTAAACATGAACACGAGCTAAACATGAACACGAGCTAAATATGAACACGAGCTAAACACGAACACGAGCTAAACACGAACACGAGCTAAACATGAACACGAGCTAAACATGAACACGAGCTAAACACGAACACGGGCTAAACACGAGCTAAACACGAACACGAGGTAAACACGAACACGAGCTAAATATGAACACGAGCTAAACACGAACACCAGCTAAACACTAACACCAGCTAAACACGAACACCAGCTAAATATAAACACGAGCTAAACACGAACACGAGCTAAACACGAACACGAGCTAAACACGAACACGAGCTAAATAAACATGAACACAAGCTAAACAAACATGAACACGAGCTGAACATGAACACAAGCTAAACACGAACACGAGCTAAACAAACATGAACACAAGCTAAACAAACATGAACACGAGCTAAACATGAACATGAACAAGAGCTAACACGAGCTAAACACGAACACGAGCTAAACACGAACACGAGCTAAACAAACATGAACATGAACACGAGCTAAACATGAACACAAGCTAAACATGAACACGAGCTAAACATGAACACAAGATAAACACGAACACGAGCTAAACACGAACACGAGCTAAACACGAACACGAGCTAAACACGAACACGAGCTAAACACGAACACGAGCTAAACACGAACACGAGCTAAACACGAGCTAAACACGAACACGAGCTAAACATGAACACGAGCTAAACATGAACACGAGCTAAATATGAACACGAGCTAAACACGAACACGAGCTAAACACGAACACCAGCTAAACACGAACACCAGCTAAATATAAACACGAGCTAAACACGAACACGAGCTAAACAGGAACACGAGCTAAACAAACATGAACACAAGCTAAACAAACATGAACACGAGCTGAACATGAACACAAGCTAAACAAACATGAACACGAGCTGAACATGAACACAAGCTAAACACGAACACGAGCTAAACAAACATGAACACAAGCTAAACAAACATGAACACAAGCTAAACATGAACACGAGCTAAACAAACATGAACATGAACACGAGCTAAACATGAACATGAACAAGAGCTAACACGAGCTAAACACGAACACGAGCTAAACACGAACACGAGCTAAACACGAACACGAGCTAAACAAACATGAACATGAACACGAGCTAAACATGAACACGAGCTAAACACGAACACGAGCTAAACACGAACACGAGCTAAACACGAACACCAGCTAAACACGAACACGAGCTAAACACGAACATGAGCTAAACACGAACACGAGCTAAACTCTGAACACGAGCTAAACATGAACACGAGCTAAATATGAACACGAGCTAAACATGAACACAAGCTAAATATGAACACGAGCTAAATATGAACACGAGCTAAACATGAACACAAGCTAAACATGAACACGAGCTAAACACGAACACGAGCTAAACACGAACACGTACACAAGCTAAACAAACATGAACACGAGCAGGGCCCTATTTTTCGTACCTGGCTTACTGAGTTAGCGGGCTAATTGTCAGGATAAGATGACGTAGGTCGGGCTTATTCAGTTTCTCGAAGCAAGCTTAGATAAATCACCATAGCAACACAGCCAGAAATGTAAACCTGCTCCCGGGCAGGCTAACTGAAATTCACTGGATAAGCTGGCCACTCCCACCGGACAAGAAAGGCAGCTCACTTCCTCATTGATGAAGGAGCGGTATTAGTTATATTAGTTTTATTGGGAGAGAGTTCTTTGAGATCGCCAAGATCCGTCCTCACATCCTCATGACTTCCTGTACGTCCTCACATCCTCATGACTTCCTGTACGTCCTCACATCCTCATGACTTCCTGTACGTCCTCACATCATCATGACTTCCTGTACGTCCTCACATCCTCATGACTACCTGTACGTCCTCACATCCTCATGACTTCCTGTACGTCCTCACATCATCATGACTTCCTGTACGTCCTCACATCCTCATGACTTCCTGTACGTCCTCACATCCTCATGACTTCCTGTACGTCCTCACATCCTCATGACTTCCTGTACGTTCTCACATCCTCATGACTACCTGTACGTCCTCACATCCTCATGACTTCCTGTACGTCCTCACATCATCATGACTTCCTGTACGTTCTCACATCCTCATGACTTCCTGTACGTCCTCACATCCTCATGACTTCCTGTACGTCCTCACATCCTCATGACTTCCTGTACGTTCTCACATCCTCATGACTTCCTGTACGTCCTCACATCCTCATGACTTCCTGTACGTTCTCACATCCTCATGACTTCCTGTCCGTCCTCACATCCTCATGACTTCCTGTACGTCCTCACATCCTCATGACTTCCTGTACGTTCTCACATCCTCATGACTTCCTGTACGTCCTCACATCCTCATGACTTCCTGTACGTCCTCACATCCTCATGACTTCCTGTACGTCCTCACATCCTCATGACTTCCTGTACGTTCTCACATCCTCATGACTTCCTGTACGTCCTCACATCCTCATGACTTCCTGTACGTCCTCACATCCTCATGACTTCCTGTACGTCCTCACATCCTCATGACTTCCTGTACGTCCTCACATCCTCATGACTTCCTGTCCGTTCTCACATCCTCATGACTTCCTGTACGTTCTCACATCCTCATGACTTCCTGTCCGTCCTCACATCATCATGACTTCCTGTCCGTTCTCACATCCTCATGACTTCCTGTACGTTCTCACATCCTCATGACTTCCTGTACGTCCTCACATCCTCATGACTTCCTGTACGTCCTCACATCCTCATGACTTCCTGTACGTTCTCACATCCTCATGACTTCCTGTACGTCCTCACATCCTCATGACTTCCTGTACGTTCTCACATCCTCATGACTTCCTGTCCGTCCTCACATCCTCATGACTTCCTGTACGTCCTCACATCCTCATGACTTCCTGTACGTTCTCACATCCTCATGACTTCCTGTACGTCCTCACATCCTCATGACTTCCTGTACGTCCTCACATCCTCATGACTTCCTGTACGTCCTCACATCCTCATGACTTCCTGTCCGTTCTCACATCCTCATGACTTCCTGTCCGTTCTCACATCCTCATGACTTCCTGTACGTTCTCACATCCTCATGACTTCCTGTCCGTCCTCACATCATCATGACTTCCAAGACGTTCTCACATCCTCATGACTTCCTGTACGTCCTCACATCCTCATGACTTCCTGTACGTCCTCACATCATCATGACTTCCTGTACGTCCTCACATCATCATGACTTCCTGTACGTCCTCACATCCTCATGACTTCCTGTACGTCCTCACATCCTCATGACTTCCTGTACGTCCTCACATCCTCATGACTTCCTGTACGTTCTCACATCATCATGACTTCCTGTACGTCCTCACATCCTCATGACTTCCTGTACGTCCTCACATCCTCATGACTTCCTGTACGTTCTCACATCATCATGACTTCCTGTACGTCCTCACATCCTCATGACTTCCTGTCCGTCCTCACATCCTCATGACTTCCTGTACGTCCTCACATCATCATGACTTCCTGTACGTCCTCACATCATCATGACTTCCTGTCCGTCCTCACATCCTCATGACTTCCTGTACGTCCTCACATCCTCATGACTTCCTGTACGTCCTCACATCCTCATGACTTCCTGTACGTCCTCACATCCTCATGACTTCCTGTACGTCCTCACATCCTCATGACTTCCTGTCCGTCCTCACATCCTCATGACTTCCTGTACGTCCTCACATCCTCATGACTTCCTGTACGTCCTCACATCCTCATGACTTCCTGTAGGCGGCGCTATAGATTCTGCCTTCAAGGAATCATTTATTCACGAGAGCTTCTGAGCCGCGGACACTGATCACCACAGGAGCAGCCGATCACCGTCTCACAGACAGAGACTCTCACCCGCTGCATGCCGCGCTGTTCTTAAGTTTATTTAGCGCTTAAGAAACTTATGGATGTGTTGAAAGCACTCATAATTATATGACAGTGTTATTAGTACACCATACATATCATTATTGTAGAACATGATTAAGGTGGACTCATGATAAGAATACAGAGAATCACACACAATTTATTTTCACTGCTTCAATTGATTGAATTTCTGATTATGAATAATACATATATACTGATCCGCCCATACACATATTCAAACTCCTAGTTATATAGAAATATACACATACATGTATATACATATAGTACATGATTCATACGCGCATACAGTACATATATCCTCATAAGTATATATTTATTCGTAAATATAATCTGATTGATCTGGGTGATGAAGCACTTAAAATTTGCCGATACATTTTCCCAACACTGACCTTTAACTTGTCTGATATATTTGCGGCGCTTATGTCTCAGCGGGGCGGAGTTAAGCTGCGTTCACGGCAACAATGTTACAAAAACGTTGGAATATTCACAACGCGTTTGCTGTGAATGATTAAGGTATTGACTTCCTCATATGTCTTCATGATCATCTCCTGCTTCTCATCGGAGATAGGACATTTGATCGACTTTGTTGAACCATGTACGAGAAATAGGGCCCTGACGTGGCTCATGCCGTCACGTTCAGTACTCAGAGTACCTCAGAGTACTTTCCTGTGTTCCCTCCAGACGGCCAAATGGGTTTTCTTGTAATCTTCTACATTATTAAATCAACCTCAAGCTGTTTGACAGCATGCAGCATGAGAGGAGCGGTGTAGTACATTTACTACAGATTCAAGGTACTTGGGGATTTCCATTTTATGCCAGTACATCTCAGAGGTACACGTTGTATTTTGTATACACCGCTGCATCCTAGAGATACACGTTGTACTTTAGAGATACTGTACGAGGTTCTCACAGGACGGCGGCACTACAAACGCATGCTGATCTTTTAGAATATGAGACTTTGATGCAGATGAAACTAAACCGGATACAAAGGAGTTAAAGACATACAGCACACACATTAATGCAGTAATATTAATCCAGACATCAGGTATAATAGTAAAATACTGACTGCATTTTGGGATAATACTATCATATTTTTAGTTTTCCATGCAGGACTTGTGTGGTATTAGTACATTTAAGTAAAGGATGTGAATTCTTCCTGCATGAAAGCGGCTCCACTTCCTGTTCACACAAGGATTTAAGAGACGGCAGCAATTCATTCAGATTTTAATTATTGATCAAATCTTAATTAAGTTTCATTCAGGCCGTGAAATAAATCCCCAAACACTTTAATATGTGGAGAAAAGATCAAGCAGAAGCAAAGATTGAGAAGTCTTTTTTCTCTCTCAGGCACCAAAATGGCGCTGAAGGTCCTGAGGAAGAGGAGCACCAAGCTGAAGAGCTTCCTGCGGGAGTACAGCGTGTCGCTCTTCCTGTCGCCCTGCCCCTTCATCATCAACATGTACGGCATCGCCTTCCAGACGGACCACGACTACGTGTTCGCTCAGGAGTACGCGCCGGCCGGGGACCTGTTCGACATCATCCCTCCACAGGTGAGGAACTGTCTTATGTCTTCTTCAGGGTCAGAGACCTTGAAAACAGGAACTGCTCATAGCTCATTCTGCATATTCATAATACTGCGAATTTGTGCCAAAATATAAGGAAATACAGGCTTAGAAGAATGAACAAGAATCTGCTTCGGACACAGTCTCATACTAAACGCATTATGTTCATTTCGTGCTTTCACTTTAATATCTTCATTTATTTCACTACTCCAGTCAGACAGTTCCTCCTCCTCCTCCTCTTCCTCTCTGCTCAGGTGGGTTTACCTGAGGCGGTGGCAAAGCGCTGCGTGCACCAGGTGGCCATGGCGCTGGACTACCTGCACTGCAAGAGGCTGGTCCACCGGGACATCAAACCCGAGAACGTCCTCATCTTCGACACGGAGTGCCAGAAGGTCAAGCTGTCGGACTTCGGCATGACGCGGCGCGCCGGCTCCCCGGTGAAGCGCGTGAGCGGCACCATCCCGTACACGGCGCCCGAGCTGTGCGCCGCGCCGCGCCGCGAGGGCGTCGGCGTGGACGCCGGCACGGACGTGTGGGCCTTCGGCGTGCTGCTCTTCTGCATGCTGACGGGCAACTTCCCCTGGGAGAAGGCCGCGCCCGACGACAGCTTCTACGAGGAGTTCGCGCGGTGGCAGCGCCGCCGCGCCGCCACCGCGCCGTCGCAGTGGCGCCGCTTCACCGACGAGGCGCTCCGGATGTTCCGGAGGCTCCTCTCCGTGGAGCCGGAGCGCCGCTGCTCCGTCACGGACGTCTTCGGCTACTTCGGCCCGAGCTGGATGCTGGACACGGACAACGGGAGCGCCGTTGTCCGTGTCCGCGAAGAAGACGAGCCTCTGGACATCGGCTCGTCTTCTTCGTCCGAGGAAGACGAGCTGGCGGACCGGCTGAAGCAGCAGAGCCTGAAGGCGAGCGGCGGGATGGACGGCTGCTCCTCCACCAGCAGCTCGGCCTCCAGCTACGAGAGGGCCAACGAGAGGCCACGCCTCCTGGGGGCCACGCCCATCGAGATCTGCGTGTAGGCGGCCTGAAGAGAGCGTGCGCGTGCGTGTGCGTGTGCGTTGGTGTTGCTACCGGTGCTGAAGCTGCGGGATCGACATGCGTTGTAGCTCCTCTGCAGATTTCCTCCTTTCTGATGAAGACGAGCAGCGAGTTCCTGGTTTCTTCATCGGGCCCTGTATAAAATAAACTGGATGAAGACCCTAACCCTGTATGAAATAAACTGGAGGTGAAGACCCTAACCCTGTATGAAATAAACTGGATGAAGACCCTAACCCTGTATGAAATAAACTGGATGAAGACCCTAACCCTGTATGAAATAAACTGGATGAAGACCCTAACCCTGTATAAAATAAACTGGAGGTGAAGACCCTAACCCTGTATAAAATAAACTGGAGGTGAAGACCCTAACCCTGTATAAAATAAACTGGAGGTGAAGACCCTAACCCTGTATAAAATAAACTGGAGGTGAAGACCCTAACCCTGTATAAAATAAACTGGAGGTGAAGACCCTAACCCTGTATAAAATAAACTGGAGGTGAAGACCCTAACCCTGTATAAAATAAACTGGAGGTGAAGACCCTAACCCTGTATAAAATAAACTGGAGGTGAAGACCCTAACCCTGTATAAAATAAACTGGGTGAAGACCCTAACCCTGTATGAAATAAACTGGATGAAGACCCTAACCCTGTATGAAATAAACTGGATGAAGACCCTAACCCTGTATAAAATAAACTGGAGGTGAAGACCCTAACCCTGTATGAAATAAACTGGATGAAGACCCTAACCCTGTATGAAATAAACTGGATGAAGACCCTAACCCTGTATGAAATAAACTGGATGAAGACCCTAACCCTGTATAAAATAAACTGGAGGTGAAGACCCTAACCCTGTATAAAATAAACTGGAGGTGAAGACCCTAACCCTGTATAAAATAAACTGGAGGTGAAGACCCTAACCCTGTATAAAATAAACTGGAGGTGAAGACCCTAACCCTGTATAAAATAAACTGGAGGTGAAGACCCTAACCCTGTATAAAATAAACTGGAGGTGAAGACCCTAACCCTGTATAAAATAAACTGGAGGTGAAGACCCTAACCCTGTATAAAATAAACTGGGTGAAGACCCTAACCCTGTATAAAATAAACTGGAGGTGAAGACCCTAACCCTGTATAAAATAAACTGGGTGAAGACCCTAACCCTGTATAAAATAAACTGGATGAAGACCCTAACCCTGTATAAAATAAACTGGAGGTGAAGACCCTAACCCTGTATAAAATAAACTGGAGGTGAAGACCCTAACCCTGTATAAAATAAACTGGAGGTGAAGACCAAAAAGACCAAAAACATTCATGACCAAAAGCAATATGTTCAGATGTTTGGAACAAAAAATCCTCTGTGAAGATGTGATTGACTTTAAAGTGTTATTGTGTTTGTTTGGTAGAAATGTTCCTGTAAATTATTTTTTCTCTTTATTTGGAGTTAAATTATTTATTTATATCAGATATTTATGATTTGTTTCACCAGAGAAATTGCCATTGCTGTAGAAGCAGCTTTCCCAAACCCACGTTTTTCTTTTAATATTTGTGATCATGTTGTCGTGATCTCCCGTAATAATAAATAAACAGACTGTTCTTTCTGACCCAAACAGTATTGTTGTGTTTATTACTGTGGTGAACTTTTGTTGAAATAAACACCAGAGAACTCAAAGTGGAGCCTGCAAGTTATTTCTTCTTTCCACATTCCTGGAAGAATTTATACTCGTGTCTGGACCATCAATAAAGTCACTTTATATTTTATGTAGAACATTTTAAGTAAAAAGCAGTAGTATAGTATGTCAGTCATAGTATAGTAATATATAGTATTCTCATTGTATTTGCTCAAACTGCAGATTAAAGCAGGCGATGGACAATATGCATTCCTGTTTTTCATATTTAGATTTCCCGCATTAGATCAAGCTCTGCTGTATGTCGGTCACATCATTATGATAAACATAATTATAATTATGCCCCAATAAACATAATGATAAACACACCACAGTGGAACCACTGGAACATGTTTTTGGTTTCTGGCTCGACCGTAACGAGCAGCGTCGCCTCCAAAAGCATTCCTATAAATGAATATATAAATAAATATATACATCAACAGTACATCTGAAGCTAAAAACACTCGTTTCTGATGCAGCAGATGTAAATTTTTATCGACTACGAAACAGAAAATTGGTTCTTTCCAATGTCAGTTCAACAAAATAAACTCTGGTCTGCATATGAAAGATGGAAAAGGAGGAAGAGAAGAAGAGGAAGAAGAAGAGGAAGAAGCAGCAACAGCTAAGTGCAGCTGAGCATCGCTGCATATTCAGCATAGTAATTACAGCTGATCTCCCTGCTCTGCTACTAGCATGTTTACTACTAGCATGTTTACTACCAGCATGTTTACTACTAGCATGTTTACTACCAGCATGTTTACTACCAGCATGTTTACTACTAGCATGTTTACTACTAGCATGTTTACTACCAGCATGTTTACTACTAGCATGTTTACTACTAGCATGTTTACTACCAGCATGTTTACTACTAGCATGTTTACTACCAGCATGTTTACTACCAGCATGTTTACTACTAGCATGTTTACTACCAGCATGTTTACTACCAGCATGTTTACTACTAGCCTGTCTACTACCAGCATGTTTACTACTAGCATGTTTACTACCAGCATGTTTACTACTAGCATGTTTACTACCAGCATGTTTACTACTAGCATGTTTACTACCAGCATGTTTACTACTAGCATGTTTACTACCAGCATGTTTACTACCAGCATGTTTACTACTAGCATGTTTACTACCAGCATGTTTACTACCAGCATGTTTACTACCAGCATGTTTACTACCAGCATGTTTACTACTAGCCTGTTTACTACCAGCATGTTTACTACCAGCATGTTTACTACTAGCCTGTTTACTACCAGCATGTTTACTACCAGCATGTTTACTACTAGCATGTTTACTACCAGCATGTTTACTACTAGCATGTTTACTACCAGCATGTTTACTACTAGCCTGTTTACTACCAGCATGTTTACTACTAGCATGTTTACTACTAGCCTGTTTACTACTAGCATGTTTACTACCAGCCTGTTTACTACTAGCATGTTTACTACCAGCCTGTTTACTACTAGCATGTTTACTACCAGCATGTTTACTACCAGCATGTTTACTACTAGCCTGTTTACTACTAGCCTGTTTACTACCAGCCTGTTTACTACTAGCATGTTTACTACCAGCATGTTTACTACCAGCATGTTTACTACTAGCATGTTTACTACCAGCATGTTTACTACCAGCATGTTTACTACTAGCATGTTTACTACCAGCATGTTTACTACCAGCATGTTTACTACCAGCATGTTTACTACTAGCATGTTTACTACCAGCATGTTTACTACTAGCATGTTTACTACCAGCATGTTTACTACTAGCATGTTTACTACCAGCATGTTTACTACCAGCATGTTTACTACTAGCATGTTTACTACCAGCATGTTTACTACTAGCATGTTTACTACCAGCATGTTTACTACTAGCATGTTTACTACCAGCATGTTTACTACCAGCATGTTTACTACTAGCATGTTTACTACTAGCATGTTTACTACCAGCATGTTTACTACTAGCATGTTTACTACCAGCCTGTTTACTACCAGCATGTTTACTACCAGCATGTTTACTACCAGCATGTTTACTACTAGCATGTTTACTACCAGCATGTTTACTACTAGCATGTTTACTACCAGCATGTTTACTACCAGCATGTTTACTACTAGCATGTTTACTACTTTTGGATAATTGGCAATTTGCCTAAAAACGCAGGAACACTTTTTGCTTCTGTTCTGCACAGATTACATAAAACAAAAGTAGAAAGCAGCGCCGCATGAATCTGTTTCTAGATCTATTCAACAAGACAGAGAAAGACAAGAGTTCATTTTCATGGACTTTTATTAAATAACATGAATCATCTTTTTCTTTCGTCAAATAATGAAAAGCGAATTGTCCGTTCTTAAACAATGAACTTGTCACCCGTCACGAGAAACACAGGAGTTCAGCAACAGATTTATATTAAAGGGCCAGTTCACCCAAATCACAAAAACACACTTTCCTGCATTCTTTCCATCAGCCTACATTTGTTTTATCAAGTAAATCCTCTTTCAATAAAAAGTTGCTTTTTTAATTTACAGAATGTTTTGAGGTTTTCTTTATTATCAAAATGATGCTGCAACGTTTGTGTCTCCATCTGTGAATACCAACTCTAAACAAGTGGAGGCAGAACTAGAAATGCTCATAATGTTTACGTCTCCGATAACAAACATGTGTTTGTTTCGTCTACGACACGAAATATTACATTTACAACAATATGAAACACCAGAAGCCTCAACCTTAAGGAGCTGGAAGCCTTTTTATATCTTTTTCAATCATTAAAATCACAATTAAAATAGTTGTTGATTCATTTTTTTTGTGATTTAGTTGAACTGACCCTTTAATGTTAACATAACAATCTTTACAGAACATTGAACGCTGCCGTTTATCAGTTTCTTCTTCACGTTTGTCAATCTTAAAATTCCTCCATAAATAAAAGTGCTTCCAATGAGTTGTACAGTTCGTGGTCTCCGTTAGAGGCTTTACAACTTTACAACGATACGAGTACAAAAGGAAGATTAAAGTCTACAAATGGACATGAATAACAACATAAAGTGCAGCTTTATGAACATAAATAACGTTTTGTCACGTGATGACTGAACAGTTTAAAAAGAAGAAACAAAAGAAACAAAAGAAGTGGCCTCAAATAAAGAAGTCATCCGGTGAACCAATCAATAAAGTTCTTTAAACTCTCGTATAACTATGTTCAATTAATACAGACTAGTGTGGACCTTCAAGAAGAGACACACACACACACACACACACACACACACACACACACACACACACACACACACTCTTAAAGAGACAAAGACACATCTTATAAATAAAGTGGCCCCTGATTGATCCGTCTTTGAAGTGAAGTCTTACCAGAACTCACGTTAACTCGTTCAAATTAATTAGTGTTTTTTTGTTTTTTAAACAGCCGAAGAGATCTGTGGATCCTTCTGGAAGAAGAAGAAGAAGAGACATTAGATTGACATTAAGGAGAGTTTGTTGCCGCTCTACGATTGTTTAAATGTTACAAACCTCCAGTTCCCTGAAGGTCTTTCTCGTCATCTCTTGTGTTGCCGGTTCACAACCAGCAGTTTGTTCTGGTGGACACAAAACACACAAAACACACATTATTAACACAAACAAATACATCATAAACACCAACAGCCTGAATGGATCACTACTGACCCCTAGTGGTCACACGGCTCCTCACACCTTGAACCAACAGTCTGAATGGATCACTACTGACCCCTAGTGGTCACACGGCTCCTCACACTAACCAACAGCCTGAATGGATCACTACTGACCCCTAGTGGTCACACGGCTCCTCACACCTTGAACCAACAGTCTGAATGGATCACTACTGACCCCTAGTGGTCACACGGCTCCTCACACTAACCAACAGCCTGAATGGATCACTACTGACCCCTAGTGGTCACACGGCTCCTCACACCTTGAACCAACAGTCTGAATGGATCACTACTGACCCCTAGTGGTCACACGGCTCCTCACACTAACCAACAGCCTGAATGAATCACTACTGACCCCTAGTGGTCACACGGCTCCTCACACTAACCAACAGCCTGAATGGATCACTACTGACCCCTAGTGGTCACACGGCTCCTCACACTAACCAACAGCCTGAATGGATCACTACTGACCCCTAGTGGTCACACGGCTCCTCACACCTTGAGCCAACAGCCTGAATGAATCACTACTGACCCCTAGTGGTCACACGGCTCCTCACACCTTGAACCAACAGCCTGAATGGATCACTACTGACCCCTAGTGGTCACACGGCTCCTCACACTAACCAACAGCCTGAATGGATCACTACTGACCCCTAGTGGTCACACGGCTCCTCACACCTTGAACCAACAGCCTGAATGAATCACTACTGACCCCTAGTGGTCACACGGCTCCTCACACCTTGAGCCAACAGCCTGAATGAATCACTAGTGTCTAATCCAGAGGTGGGCAAACTACGGCCCGCGGGCCGGATACGGCCCGCCGAGTATTAATATACGGCCCGCCGAGTATTATAATTATTATAACATTAAAAAAATATATTAAAAAAAAGTTATTAAAAAAATATATTAAATTTTTATTTTTATTTTAAATAATTATAAGTTATAGTAAAGACCGCTGTAGCGCTTCTCCGTTCCCAAGTTCAGTTTCCCGAAGCACGATGACCACAACAGACCAGCGTTGATGTTTCTTCATGCTTATTTATTGCACAGCTCTTTTAGGCTTTCCGTCTGGGTTCATAATATTATCCGTAGTCCCACAACAGTGTCTGAATGACGGCCGCTGCCAGCGCTGGTTCAGGCGGAGCAGCAGCAGTTTCATTCGGGACCGGCAAGACGGCGGTGATGATGGGCGGAGCTTCTCAACGCTGATTCTCAACGCTGATTGGCTGCCGCAACTTTGCGTCACGCGAATTCTCCGCTGGAGTTGGGAGAATTGAACTCACGCGAATTCGCGCCGCGTCCTTCGCTCTGTTCGCCCCTCGTCAAACGCTCTGTTCGCGCCGCCTCAAACGCGTCTATCGCGCCGCCCCGCGAAAAAATCGCCGATTCGCGGGGCGGCGCGTCTGTGGATTGACTTTGCATGTAATCTGGTCGCGCCGCAAATTCGCGCCGCGTCCGGTGTGAACAGGCATAATGCCTTCTGCTGCGCACACGGCTCTGCTGCAGAAGAACACACACACGAAAAGCCTAAAAGAGCGCTGTGCAATAAATAAGCATGAAGAAACATTGATGCTGGTCTGTTGCCATCATTGTGCTTTGGGAAAATCAAGTCGGGAACAGAGAGGCGGTACAGCAGTTTGTACGTGCCGTGCGGACCGCTGCCTGCCGTGTTCTGCTGAACTAGAGCGCACACACAACACTTGCAATTCCACCCCTCCCCCACTGATCCCACAGACAAAAGCTCCACTTCTTAGCGGTCAGAATCCTTTTTAATTATGTCGTAAAGCGTTAACTTTAGAAGAATTACAGTAATATGAATCACTTTCTGTCGCCGGAGACAGGGTTTGTACTACAACAGTTTTAGAGTTGTAAAATCTCCATCCATCTGATACTGGCCCGGCCCGTCTGTCAAATCTTTTAATTCAATGTGGCCCCTGAGCCAAAAAGTTTGCCCACCCCTGGTCTAATCTCTAGTATTTATACACAGTGTGTGTATTTATACTGTGTTCTGTGTCCTGCTTATACGCACAGGATTGCGGCGGAATGCGTCTTATTTATTTATGAATTATTTGCGTCTGTATGTTTTGTATTCTGATCATTATAAAATAACACAATATGATTATGTTTCAACCCGACACTCAGGAAGGGTCAGCCTCACGTGAATGAATGAAAGATAAATGATGTCAACGGGTTTCCTCTCATTTTAATTACGTACAGAATTTATAAGTTATTGAGGGAAACAAATCTTTTATGAATGAAAGTAGTTTGTGGGTTTTAGTGGTTCAGACGACGATGAACATGTTCTGAGAGGTTTGGGATGAACTCACCTTGTGCTCCGGACATCTGATGGAGAAGTTCTCCTCGTTTAGGACGCAGCCTGAAAACCACAGAAGAAGAAGATTAAAAACTCAGAAGAGACTCTGCTGTTATTAGACGTGTTATTCCTTTATTCTTCACCTGACTGAACGGCACATCTGTAGTGATACTTCCTGGGACAGGCCTTCTGGAAACATCCCATAATCGCTCCAGTTTGTTGGCACGCTGAACATTTCTGAAAAGAAAAAGCACTTTGGTCACTTTGTGTGACGCAGAATCACGAAAAAAGTAATAAAATGCATAATATACGCTTTACACAATCATTTAAATATGTAATATTTCATCTAAATTCTTTTAAATGTATTTTAATAGTTATTGGATGCTGAAAAGATCCTCCAACACTTTCAGTTTAATCAAGTTTGCTTTTAGTTTGAAAATCCCTCTTTGCTTCCTGTCTGGGCGCTCGAGTATTGAAATAAAATCTAAATTTACTTATTTGTCCATTTGGGAATCGCTAGAAGAAAAGATTGTTTTAATAGAAATAATCTGTTATTGTTACGCAACAACCTGAAATGTTCTTCATTTATTATTGTCGACCAAATTATTTGGTGTTTTGGACTTTTGGTGAAAAAAGAAGAAAAAGAAACACATTCAACAAGTTTTGCTCTGCAATTTTTACTTTTTCATGACATTTTATTAATAATAATAATAAAAATAATCACTAGTTGGCCCCAGTTCAGACCCTTATTGCTCTCATAAATGTCACATATTATACGAGTATTTATCTGATAAATCGTTCTAATCTCTGCAGAGTCATAAAATATTAAAACCAGAACTTAAATAATACATTTCAGCTCAAATCCATCGTTTTAAATCAGGTCACCGTTTCCTGGGCGAGCCGCGCCGCCTCCTCCAGGCCGTGCAGCCGGCCTCCGACCAGGAAGACGCCGGCGGACCAGACGCCGCAGTCCTCGTGGAGCCAGCCCTCGTCCAGCCGCGCCGGCGGCGTCCCGGCGGCGGAGCGCTCGTCGCCGTCGTCGTCGTCGCAGGAGTTCACCGAGCGCCGGCTGACGAGCGACCGCTCCTCCTGCCGGCGGCGCGGCGGCGCGGCGGCGGGCCGGTACGGGCCGTGGAGGTCCCCGAGGCCGGCGGCGTTGGCCGTCTGGCCGCACAGGCTGCACCGCGGCGCCGCCGGACACGCGCCGCCGCCGCCGCCGCCGGAGAGCCGAGCCAACCGGAAGCCGGGCGTCCCGGGGACGAAGCCGGACGGAGGCCCGGGGGCCGCCGGCCGCCGGGCGCCGCCGCTCCGGACCGCCTCCTCTTCCTCCCGGTAGTTCACCACGCGGCACGTCCTCTTCTTCACGCGGACGAACGGGCAGAACGCGCCCGGCCGCTCGGTCTTCCTCCTCCCCGCCACGCCGGCGTACTTCAGCCGGATCTCCGGCTCTCTGGGGGCGAACGGGGACGGTCCGGTCTGCGCTCGACCGCGCCTCTTCCGTCCGGCGGGCGCTTTCTTCTTCGGTTTCTTTTCCCGCCGCTCGGCCGCGGGTCTCCGTTTAGTCCGCGCGCTCGCGGTCTCACGGAGGCCGAGCGGCTTCCGCTCACGGCCGACACTTTTGGGGTTAGAGGCTGCGCGGTGAGGCGGCCGCCGGGAGGTCGGCTTCCTCTGCGGCGACTTCACGTCCGTCTGAGCGTCCGCGTCGGACTCCTCCGAGCTGCTGCTCACTCTCTGCGAGGCCGGCCCCGACGCCGGCTCCGGCTCCGGCTCCGGCCCCGACGCCGGCTCCTCGTCCTCACCGCACAGCCTCGCCGCGTAGTCCATCACGCCGTCGGAGTCGCCGCCCTCGTTATAAATCCCCACCGCGTCGCTTTTGGCCCGCCTCCTCAAGCGGTGCCGGGAGGCGCCGCAGGTGAACGGCGGCGCGTCGGACGCAGGTCTGCGGATCCTGGAGCTCCGTCGAACTTCTCTGGGCCGAGCGTCCTCGTCCTCGCTCTGCGGCGCCGTCTCTCTCGCCGGGCTCCTCCCGCGGGCCGCCGTCTTCTTCTTCTTCTCGTCGGTGATCGAGACCTCGACGACGTCGCTGTCGTCGCTCGAAATGTCCAGCGGCGACGCGGCGGGGTCGGCGTAGACGGCGGCGAGGTCCGACAGCAGCACCACGGGCCGGGCGTGGCGGACGGGGATGTCCAGCGAGCCGTCAGAGTCTCCGGAGCCTCCGGAGGACGAGCCCGGAGGCGGAGCGAGGAAGCGGCCGCTCTCCGGCGAGGACGCGGCCGGGGACCGGCGCCGCGCGTCGTCCGGCAGGAAGGAGCCGCACAGGAGCGGCTCCTCGGCGGAGGACACCAGGAAAATGACGTCGGAGCCGCTGTCGCTCTCCTCGCCGGCGCTGCTCTCCAGAACCGGACCGCCGGTCTGGTCCGGCCCGTAGAAGCCCGGACGCCACAGGCCGGCGTGGACCCCGTCGCGGTACAGATCCAGGCCCGGAGCCAGCGCGGCGCTCATGTAGCGAAGCGGCTCCGGCTCCGGGTGCGGCGCCGCGCCGCAGGAGGACGAGGCTCTGGACCGGTACGGGGCGCCCGGGTACCGGTCCGGCTTCAGCGCCAGGTCCTCGGGCCCGCGGGTCAGCGAGTAGCCGGAGGACAGGTCCACGGCCACGAGCGGGTCCTGAGGGGACGCCTCCATCTGCAACACAACGCTCATCTTACTGCCGGTCTTCAACCTGTTGTGACGCTCAGATAATAATTACTCTCATTATTTATTATATTATTTATTCATTAAACCTCCAGAGCCGTCAGACGTCTGTTGAAGCTGAAGATATTCACTTCAGAGTTAAATTACATGATGCTTTCTGTTTTTCATCGTCTTGATTGAGAAACAGAAACCAGAGAAGTTTGCCTTTTTTCCACCAATAATGCTCGAAAGATTAGTTGCCGGTTATATATTTTTGTTATATAAATTTGTATTCATTGACTAATCTCAGCAGCAGCGAGATGGAAAGAGAGCCGCCATCTTGTTCCAGTGGCGCAAACTGAAGGAGAACAGAACAAAATTAAAGTGTTCATGCAAGAGAAAGAAAAATAACGCAGAAAAAAAAACACAAAATTACATTTTATAGAATTTAATAATTTGAAAAACGTTTTATTTATTTTGTATTGTTAATTACAGCCCTGCCACCAGATCTTCTGTTTTTAGAGAAGCTGACACATATTTAGTGTGTATGGTAATAACAATAATAATAATGTTAATGACTGTATTTGTGTTCCCGCTGTGATTAGACATCATAAACATTTAATAAACAAATGTAAACATGAACATAAATAAGACAGAATAAGAGTTGTATTGTGTAAACAAAGACACACAGTGTGTTTTACAGCGTAAAGTGTTTTTATTCTGCTTATTGTATTTATTTAAATAAGTCTTAATGTGCAGCAGCAACAGGAAGAGAAACGTCAACTCAAAATAATTCAGTTTACAAATACAGAATATTAATATTCACACCGTCTCTCCTGATTAGAACCCGGATCGGGCCTCCAGGTGAGCTCACCTGGAGGCCCGTGCACGAGCGAGCGAGCACGTGCACGCGTTTCACAGCAGGTGCTCTCACCTGGTAACAGGTAGGCCTGTGCACGAGCGAGCACATGCACGCGTTTCACAGCGGCCGCTCTCACCTGGAGGAGCCGGTCCTCACCGCGGCCTCCGCGGGACGCGCTGCCCGGAAACACGCCCGGTAGCCGGCTAGCTGCTCTCCGGGAGCGTCATGGAGGTAAACAGAAGCAGCGCCTCCATGTTATCTGGCCGAGCGACGTCAGCGCGGGAAGGATTAATGACGAAACGAAGCCGGCTCGCGACTCCACAACGAGACGGCCATGTTGTTGTTGTTGTTGTTGTTGTGTTTGTGTTTAAATGACTGTCCCGCAGTCACGAACCCCTCTGGCTACTGTCGCTATGTTTAAAGTTGTCATCATGGACGCCATCTTCCTTGTTTTAGCGTCAAGTGACAGCAGGAAACCCCGTGCACACCGGAAAAGAACGGCGTCCTTTCGAAGTAAAAGCCCCGCGAAAAACGACGCCCAGGTTTAAAGAAAGTGTCCCTCAACACAGAAAAGTGTTTTCTGGATACTTTCCCTAAGAATAACAATGACCCACTTTTACAAAGAGATTCCACGTGTATTTATACATATTATATATCAGAAGACAAATAAATCAGATCATCATTGATCATATCTTTAAATCCTTCAATAGGCTGCAAATAGAACAACAACGAAAGCGTATATCCTATTTGACTAGATAGACAGATAGATAGATAGATAATTACTTTATTGATCCCCGAAGGGAAATTCAGGGTCCAAATAGCTCAAGCTAAAGACAAAAACATAACACACAACACAACAACATAGTATATGTATACACACACTATTAAATAAAGATAAAAAGGTTTGTCCATTAAAAAAAATACACAAGATATATATATATATATATATATCTTAAGTGTCTTTAAAAATATATATATTCTCCTCTTTTCTTGGGTTATACTGAACGTGTGTTATGCTCTTTTGTTTAAAGTTAAAAGTTAAAAGATGGTTAATTCTTGTAGAGGAAGCTCTGCTCAGACTGGAGAAGTGTTGTGATGTTTCACTCATAAACAATGTGAACATTCTCCATTACAAGTCCTGCATTTAACAAAGTGTTTTCAACAAAACAACCTTTAAAATAACCCATCGTTAAACCTTTTGGTGTAATATATATATACACATTATATATATATATATATATATATGTGTATGTATGTGTTTTTATGGAAGATCTTGACCTGAAAAGCACCTGAAGCTGTGGAGTAAAGAGTGCAGACTGGAGGAAGAAATGGAATCATTAAAGTAAAGTACAAGTACCTCAGATGTTGTACTCAAGTTAATGCAGTTTTTACTAGCGTGTATACAGCAGTACTCATTACAGTTTGCACAATACATGTTAAGATGTTTGTATTTACTGTTGAATGTGATTCACTTCATTTTCATCTATTTGTTCCACTTAGGAGGAACGTCAATCAGGGCTTTTATTTTGAAATAACCACTCAGTTTCAGTGCTTAACTTTATTGATCAGGATGACTTGAAGCTCTTCTCCTCCACAGGAACACAATGATATTATATATAATATTATATACATGGATTAAGAAAACTCTTTCATGGATAAACTCATTAACTAAATAAAATAAACCGCGACCCGAAATGTCCACCTGGAAGTGTAGGTTCAATCTGCCAATCTGCTTTAATTAATACATTTTAATTCCTATTTTTAATACTGCAGTTCACAAATATAAATACCAGAACATTTACCTGCAATTTTGTAAAGTTTAATTTAAATTATGTAATTGATAGAATAGAAAATTCTTGACCAGTTTAATGACGACACAAACAGCAGAGGTTACGAGAGAGAGAGACACACACACACACACACACACACACACACACACACACACACACACAGACAGACAGACAGACAGACAGACAGACAGACAGACAGACAGACAGACAGACACACACACACACACAGACACACAGACAGACAGACAGACAGACAGACAGACACACACACACACACACAGACACACACACACACACACACAGACAGACACAGAGACATATATTTCTTGTGGGTGAAGCTACAGGAAACGTTCTCCGTGTTACAGTGAAGACAAATGTGATGTTTCTTTCATAAACAGGGACCCGTTCAGGAGGAGGTCCGGTCCAGAGTCCTGTTCAAGAGGAGGTCCGGTCCAGAGTCCTGTTCAGGAGGAGGTCTGGTCCAGAGTCCTGTTCAAGAGGAGGTCCGGTCCAGAGTCCTGTTCAGGAGGAGGTCCGGTCCAGAGTCCTGTTCAGGAGGAGGTCCGGTCCAGAGTCCTGTTCAGGAGGAGGTCTGGTCCAGAGTCCTGTTCAGGAGGAGGTCCGGTCCAGAGTCCTGTTCAGGAGGAGGTCTGGTCCAGAGTCCTGTTCAGGAGGAGGTCCGGTCCAGAGTCCTGTTCAGGAGGAGGTCCGGTCCAGAGTCCGGTCCAGAGCTTGTTGAGCCAGCCTCAGGTGTTCCCTCAGCTGGTCCGTGTCTCTCTGCGTCTTGGCCCTGGTGATGCTCAGCTCTGTGTGCATGTCTTTGCTCTTCTTGGTGGCGCTCCTCCTGTCCTGTAACGAGAAGGAGGAGCTACTGAGTTCACTCCTCTGCATCACAGAGGAGTGAACTCAGTAGCTCCTCCTTCCTGTAACGAGAAGGAGGAGCTACTGAGTTCACTCCTGTTAATCACAGAGGAGTGAACTCAGTAGCTCCTCCTGTCCTGTTACAGGAAGGAGGAGCTGCTGAGGTCACTCCTGTTAATCACAGAGGAGTGAACTCAGTAGCTCCTCCTTCCTGTAACGAGAAGGAGGAGCTGCTGAGTTCACTCCTGTTAATCACAGAGGAGTGACCTCAGTAGCTCCTCCTTCCTGTTACAGGACAAGAGGAGCTACTGAGTTCACTCCTCTGCATCACAGCATGTTATTCAGGAGTGATTCTCACCCTCAGTGCCGTCTGCAGGTCGTCCCTCAGAGACGTGATCTCCTGCTTCAGACCCTGGAGCTCAGACTCCTTCACTCGCAGGGTGATCTGAGACCAGAGACATCCCATAATCAGCTTCATGTCTTAGAGGAACACCCCTTCACACTGATAATAAAATAACCGTACCTCCATCCGGTACGCGTCCGGCTGCAGAGGCAGCTCGTCCTGCGAGGCCAGAGAACAGAGTCTGGAGATCTCTGCTGAGAGGAGACCGCTCAGCTCCTGAGGACCAACGGCTGTTTTAATGATATACATGTTCTCTTTAGAGGTACTGTAATGATATATATGTTCTCTTTAGAGGTACTGTAATGATATACATGTTGTCTTTAGAGGTACTGTAATGATATACATGTTGTCTTTAGAGGTACTGTAATGATATACATGTTGTCTTTAGAGGTACTGTAATGATATACATGTTGTCTTTAGAGGTACTGTAATGATATATATGTTGTCTTTAGAGGTACTGTAATGATATACATGTTGTCTTTAGAGGTACTGTAATGATATACATGTTGTCTTTAGAGGTACTGTAATGATATACATGTTCTCTTTAGAGGTACTGTAATGATATACATGTTGTCTTTAGAGGTACTGTAATGATATACATGTTGTCTTTAGAGGTACTGTAATGATATATATGTTGTCTTTAGAGGTACTGTAATGATATACATGTTCTCTTTAGAGGTACTGTAATGCTATACATGTTCTCTTTAGAGGTACAGTAATGATATATATGTTGTCTTTAGAGGTACTGTAATGATATACATGTTGTCTTTAGAGGTACTGTAATGATATACATGTTCTCTTTAGAGGTACTGTAATGATATACATGTTCTCTTTAGAGGTACTGTAATGATATATATGTTCTCTTTAGAGGTACTGTAATGATATACATGTTGTCTTTAGAGGTACTGTAATGATATATATGTTCTCTTTAGAGGTACTGTAATGATATACATGTTGTCTTTAGAGGTACTGTAATGATATATATGTTGTCTTTAGAGGTACTGTAATGATATATATGTTGTCTTTAGAGGTACTGTAATGATATATATGTTCTCTTTAGAGGTACTGTAATGATATATATGTTCTCTTTAGAGGTACTGTAATGATATATATGTTCTCTTTAGAGGTACTGTAATGATATACATGTTGTCTTTAGAGGTACTGTAATGATATACATGTTGTCTTTAGAGGTACTGCAATGATATATATGTTGTCTTTAGAGGTACTGTAATGATATATATGTTGTCTTTAGAGGTACTGTAATGATATACATGTTCTCTTTAGAGGTACTGTAATGATATATATGTTCTCTTTAGAGGTACTGTAATGATATATATGTTCTCTTTAGAGGTACTGTAATGATATACATGTTCTCTTTAGAGGTACTGTAATGATATACATGTTGTCTTTAGAGGTACTGTAATGATATATATGTTCTCTTTAGAGGTACTGTAATGATATACATGTTCTCTTTAGAGGTACTGTAATGATATATATGTTGTCTTTAGAGGTACTGTAATGATATACATGTTCTCTTTAGAGGTACAGTAATGATATATATGTTCTCTTTAGAGGTACTGTAATGATATATATGTTGTCTTTAGAGGTACTGTAATGATATACATGTTCTCTTTAGAGGTACAGTAATGATATATATGTTCTCTTTAGAGGTACTGTAATGATATACATGTTGTCTTTAGAGGTACTGTAATGATATACATGTTCTCTTTAGAGGTACTGTAATGATATACATGTTCTCTTTAGAGGTACTGTAATGATATATATGTTCTCTTTAGAGGTACTGTAATGATATACATGTTCTCTTTAGAGGTACTGTAATGATATATATGTTGTCTTTAGAGGTACTGTAATGATATATATGTTCTCTTTAGAGGTACTGTAATGATATATATGTTGTCTTTAGAGGTACTGTAATGATATACATGTTCTCTTTAGAGGTACTGTAATGATATATATGTTGTCTTTAGAGGTACTGTAATGATATACATGTTCTCTTTAGAGGTACTGTAATGATATACATGTTCTCTTTAGAGGTACTGTAATGATATACATGTTGTCTTTAGAGGTACTGTAATGATATACATGTTCTCTTTAGAGGTACTGTAATGATATATATGTTCTCTTTAGAGGTACTGTAATGATATACATGTTCTCTTTAGAGGTACTGTAATGATATACATGTTGTCTTTAGAGGTACTGTAATGATATATATGTTGTCTTTAGAGGTACTGTAATGATATACATGTTGTCTTTAGAGGTACTGTAATGATATATATGTTCTCTTTAGAGGTACTGTAATGATATACATGTTGTCTTTAGAGGTACTGTAATGATATATATGTTCTCTTTAGAGGTACTGTAATGATATACATGTTCTCTTTAGAGGTACTGTAATGATATATATGTTCTCTTTAGAGGTACTGTAATGATATACATGTTGTCTTTAGAGGTACTGTAATGATATACATGTTCTCTTTAGAGGTACTGTAATGATATACATGTTCATTAACACATCATGATGGCTAGAGAGTGTATGGAGCTCTCGCCTGGTTCCTGGTCCTCAGGTC
>JBAMJR010000489.1:215000-260000 GCA_038501785.1 Myoxocephalus aenaeus | reverse complement strand
AGGAAGGTTCTACTCATTAGAGTCAAAGCAGAAACATGAACGTCTTCACAGGAAGGTTCTACTCATTAGAGTCAAAGCAGAAACATGAACGTCTTCACAGGAAGGTTCTACTCATTAGAGTCAAAGCAGAAACATGAACGTGTTCACAGGAAGGTTCTACTCATTAGAGTCAAAGCAGAAACATGAACGTGTTCACAGGAAGGTTCTACTCATTAGAGTCAAAGCAGAAACATGAACGTCTTCACAGGAAGGTTCTACTCATTAGAGTCAAAGCAGAAACATGAACGTCTTCACAGGAAGGTTCTACTCATGTGAGGTTCTCACGTGGATCTGGAAGCCGTAGTTCCTCTGCACCTGAAACTCAGACACGCTGGAACACTTCGTCAGGTCGATTTCTGCGTCCAGATCTGAAGCCTGAAGAAAGGAGAGGAAAAGATTTGTAAATGATAAATGTAACACTTGGTTCTCTATATGAAACAGAACTAATATGATAATACCTCCTCAGCTACTGAGTCCTTGTAGCACCTCAGGGTGTCCATGGACAGCACACACCAGAACTTCTTCCACTGGAGGGAAACAATGAAACATGAAGAGGTTGTTCACTACATGTTCACTACATGGTCACTTCATGGTCACTACATGGTCACTACATGGTCACTACATGGTCACTACATGGTCACTACATGGTCACTACATGTTCACTACATGTTCACTACATGTTCACTACATGGTCACTACATGTTCACTACATGGTCACTACATGGTCACTACATGTTCACTTCATGTTCACTACATGGTCACTACATGGTCACTACATGGTCACTACATGGTCACTACATGGTCACTACATGGTCACTACATGTTCACTTCATGTTCACTACATGGTCACTACATGGTCACTACATGTTCACTACATGTTCACTACATGGTCACTACATGTTCACTACATGTTCACTACATGTTCACTTCATGTTCACTTCATGTTCACTACATGGTCACTACATGGTCACTACATGGTCACTACATGGTCACTACATGTTCACTACATGGTCACTACATGTTCACTACATGTTCACTACATGTTCACTACATGTTCACTACATGGTCACTACATGGTCACTACATGGTCACTACATGTTCACTACATGTTCACTACATGGTCACTACATGGTCACTACATGTTCACTACATGGTCACTACATGGTCACTACATGGTCACTACATGTTCACTACATGGTCACTACATGGTCACTACATGTTCACTACATGGTCACTACATGGTCACTACATGTTCACTACATGGTCACTACATGTTCACTACATGTTCACTACATGGTCACTACATGTTCACTACATGGTCACTACATGTTCACTACATGGTCACTACATGGTCACTACATGGTCACTACATGGTCACTACATGTTCACTACATGTTCACTACATGGTCACTACATGGTCACTACATGTTCACTACATGTTCACTACATGGTCACTACATGGTCACTACATGTTCACTTCATGTTCACTACATGTTCACTTCATGTTCACTACATGGTCACTACATGGTCACTACATGGTCACTACATGGTCACTACATGGTCACTACATGTTCACTACATGTTCACTTCATGTTCACTACATGGTCACTACATGGTCACTACATGGTCACTACATGGTCACTTCATGTTCACTACATGGTCACTACATGGTCACTACATGGTCACTACATGTTCACATGAAGAAGTTGTTCACTTCATGTTCACTACATGTTCACTACATGGTCACTACATGGTCACTACATGGTCACTACATGGTCACTACATGGTCACTACATGTTCACTACATGGTCACTACATGGTCACTACATGTTCACTACATGTTCACATGAAGAAGTTGTTCACTTCATGTTCACTACATGTTCACTACATGTTCACTACATGTTCACTACATGGTCACTACATGGTCACTACATGGTCACTACATGGTCACTACATGGTCACTACATGTTCACTTCATGGTCACTACATGTTCACTACATGTTCACTACATGGTCACTACATGGTCACTACATGGTCACTACATGTTCACTACATGGTCACTACATGGTCACTACATGGTCACTACATGGTCACTACATGGTCACTACATGTTCACTACATGGTCACTACATGGTCACTACATGTTCACTACATGGTCACTACATGGTCACTACATGTTCACTACATGGTCACTACATGGTCACTACATGGTCACTACATGGTCACTACATGGTCACTACATGGTCACTACATGGTCACTACATGTTCACTACATGGTCACTACATGGTCACTACATGGTCACTACATGTTCACTACATGGTCACTACATGGTCACTACATGGTCACTACATGTTCACTACATGTTCACTACATGGTCACTACATGGTCACTACATGTTCACTACATGTTCACTACATGGTCACTACATGGTCACTACATGTTCACTACATGTTCACTACATGGTCACTACATGGTCACTACATGTTCACTTCATGTTCACTTCATGGTCACTACATGGTCACTACATGGTCACTACATGGTCACTTCATGGTCACTTCATGGTCACTTCATGGTCACTTCATGTTCACTTCATGTTCACTACATGTTCACTACATGTTCACTACATGGTCACTTCATGGTCACTTCATGTTCACTACATGTTCACTACATGTTCACTACATGTTCACTTCATGGTCACTACATGGTCACTACATGTTCACTTCATGGTCACATGAAGAGGTTGTTCACTACATGTTCACTACATGGTCACTACATGGTCACTACATGGTCACTACATGGTCACTACATGGTCACTACATGTTCACTTCATGGTCACATGAAGAGGTTGTTCACTACATGTTCACTACATGTTCACTTCATGGTCACTACATGGTCACTACATGTTCACTTCATGGTCACATGAAGAGGTTGTTCACTACATGTTCACTACATGTTCACTACATGTTCACTACATGTTCACTTCATGGTCACTACATGGTCACTACATGTTCACTTCATGGTCACATGAAGAGGTTGTTCACTACATGTTCACTACATGTTCACTTCATGGTCACTACATGGTCACTACATGTTCACTTCATGGTCACATGAAGAGGTTGTTCACTACATGTTCACTACATGTTCACTTCATGGTCACTACATGGTCACTACATGTTCACTTCATGGTCACATGAAGAGGTTGTTCACTACATGTTCACTACATGTTCACTACATGTTCACTACATGGTCACTACATGTTCACTACATGTTCACTACATGTTCACTTCATGGTCACTACATGTTCACTTCATGGTCACTACATGTTCACTTCATGGTCACATGAAGAGGTTGTTCACTACATGTTCACTACATGGTCACTACATGGTCACTACATGTTCACTACATGTTCACTTCATGTTCACTACATGTTCACTACATGGTCACTACATGTTCACTACATGGTCACTTCATGGTCACTTCATGGTCACTTCATGGTCACTTCATGTTCACTTCATGTTCACTTCATGTTCACTACATGTTCACTACATGTTCACATGAAGAAGTTGTTCACTTCATGTTCACTACATGTTCACTACATGTTCACTTCATGTTCACTTCATGTTCACTACATGTTCACTTCATGTTCACTACATGTTCACATGAAGAAGTTGTTCACTACATGTTCACTACATGTTCACTACATGTTCACTTCATGTTCACTACATGTTCACTACATGTTCACTACATGGTCACTACATGTTCACATGAAGAAGTTGTTCACTACATGTTCACTACATGTTCACTACATGTTCACTTCATGTTCACTACATGTTCACTACATGTTCACTACATGTTCACTACATGGTCACTACATGTTCACTACATGTTCACTACATGTTCACTACATGGTCACTTCATGGTCACTACATGTTCACTACATGTTCACATGAAGAAGTTGTTCACTTCATGTTCACTACATGTTCACTACATGTTCACTACATGTTCACTACATGGTCACTACATGGTCACTACATGGTCACTACATGTTCACTTCATGTTCACTTCATGTTCACTACATGGTCACTACATGGTCACTACATGGTCACTACATGTTCACTACATGTTCACTACATGTTCACTACATGTTCACTACATGGTCACTACATGGTCACTACATGTTCACTACATGTTCACTACATGTTCACTACATGTTCACTACATGTTCACTACATGTTCACTTCATGTTCACTACATGTTCACTACATGTTCACTACATGTTCACATGAAGAAGTTGTTCACTACATGTTCACTACATGTTCACTTCATGTTCACTACATGTTCACTACATGTTCACTACATGTTCACATGAAGAAGTTGTTCACTACATGTTCACTACATGTTCACTACATGTTCACTACATGTTCACTACATGTTCACTACATGTTCACTTCATGTTCACTACATGTTCACTACATGGTCACTACATGTTCACTACATGTTCACTTCATGTTCACTACATGTTCACTACATGTTCACTACATGTTCACATGAAGAAGTTGTTCACTACATGTTCACTACATGTTCACTTCATGTTCACTACATGTTCACTACATGTTCACTACATGTTCACATGAAGAAGTTGTTCACTACATGTTCACTACATGTTCACTACATGTTCACTACATGGTCACTACATGTTCACTACATGTTCACTACATGTTCACTACATGGTCACTACATGTTCACTACATGTTCACTTCATGTTCACTACATGTTCACTACATGTTCACTACATGGTCACTACATGGTCACTACATGTTCACATGAAGAAGTTGTTCACTACATGTTCACTACATGGTCACTACATGTTCACTACATGTTCACTACATGTTCACTACATGGTCACTTCATGGTCACTACATGTTCACTACATGTTCACATGAAGAAGTTGTTCACTTCATGTTCACTACATGTTCACTACATGGTCACTACATGTTCACTACATGTTCACTACATGGTCACTACATGGTCACTACATGGTCACTACATGTTCACTTCATGTTCACTTCATGGTCACTACATGTTCACTACATGTTCACTACATGTTCACTACATGTTCACTACATGTTCACTACATGGTCACTACATGTTCACTACATGTTCACTACATGTTCACTACATGTTCACTTCATGTTCACTACATGTTCACTACATGTTCACTACATGTTCACATGAAGAAGTTGTTCACTACATGTTCACTACATGTTCACTTCATGTTCACTACATGTTCACTACATGTTCACTACATGTTCACATGAAGAAGTTGTTCACTACATGTTCACTACATGTTCACTACATGTTCACTACATGTTCACTACATGGTCACTACATGTTCACTACATGTTCACTACATGTTCACTACATGTTCACTACATGTTCACTACATGTTCACTACATGTTCACTACATGTTCACTACATGTTCACATGAAGAAGTTGTTCACTACATGTTCACTACATGTTCACTACATGTTCACTACATGGTCACTACATGGTCACTACATGTTCACTACATGGTCACTACATGGTCACTACATGTTCACTACATGTTCACTACATGTTCACTACATGGTCACTACATGTTCACTACATGTTCACTACATGGTCACTACATGTTCACTACATGTTCACTACATGTTCACTACATGGTCACTACATGTTCACTACATGTTCACTACATGGTCACTACATGTTCACTACATGTTCACTACATGGTCACTACATGGTCACTACATGTTCACTACATGTTCACTTCATGTTCACTACATGTTCACTACATGTTCACTACATGTTCACTACATGTTCAGGAATCATTCATTCAGTTCATTCAGAGGGTTCACCTGCTCATTTTCATCCAGTTTCACCATCCAGCCTTTTTTGAAGTTTAATAAATCTGTCTGTAAAGAAAACACAAAGTCAACTTGTTTGATATAAACAACAGTAATGAGACGTGTGTGTAGAGCAGCGTTAGAACAACAGTAACGAGACGTATTATTACTTATAATAAAGTAAAAGGCTGTGAATACTTCTCTGAACCATCGAGTCTGTAATGAGCTGCTCGGCCTCTAGGGGTCGCCACCGGGCGGCCATGTTGTTTGAGCTCACTCTCCTCATGCAGAAACATTTATTATTCATGAGTATTGATAGTTTGAGAAGACGGGGCGTCTCACCGGCATGACGGTGTCGGATGTCCTGCGGTCCAGAGACCTGGCTCTCCTCTGGGGGGCGCCGTCCCCACAAGGCTGGAGCTTCTGTGCAAGGAAACACACACACACACACACACACAATGATAACAGCTGCTTCACTTTATAACGTCTGCTTTGTGTCTGAAGACGTGAGAGTTTTCTAAATGAGGACGCTGGATGGAATGCGTGTGTGTGCGTGTGTGTGCGTGTGCGTGTGTGTGCGTGTGCGTGTGTGTGCGTGTGTGTGCGTGTGCGTGTGTGGCTGCATTCCATCCAGCAGAGTAACGATAGTCTGGATCCTTGGCAGAGCGTCAGCTGGAAGGATCCGGCTGAGTAGCGCCGCGGGGAGCCGGCAGCTTTCTGTTCCACTCGTCCTCACTCTTGTGACTGCTCTCGGCTCGCCGGACGGCATGAAAAGGTTTCTGGACGCCGCATTGATACTTTCATTCTTCTTTGTTTACAAGACATGATGCTAAGTGGTATATATATATATATATATATATATATATATATATATATATATATATATATATATATATATATATATATCACTTCGAGAAATTGAATAAAAGACTTTCCCATACTTGTAATTACTGGTAACTGCTTCTAAGCGCTGCAGGGATTTTCTCCAAAACAAAAAAGAAACGGTTGATGAATTACAATGTGACTTTTGCTCTTGTAGCTTTTTAAACATGTGATACTGGTAAAGAAAGAGTCGGTTATGGTACTGTGTGTATAATAACTCTTGTTGAAATAAAATATATACTCTAAAATAAGAGTGTAGAACTCTACTCAATGGGGACTCCCGTTTAATGGAATAAGATAACTTCCAGGTTTTTCGAGACGAAGAAGGTAACACCGGGCCGAGGCCATTGACCAGGGAACACAATCCAGCACGATCCCGCCTCGTTTCCAGATCCAGACAAATGTAAGTAATCGTTTGGGTTGCACTGTGTGTAAAACGGTTCATCTTTCTTTCCTGTTAGAGGAAACAGTTCGGTGGATCACTGTGGCTCAATAGTACAGGTAGGCCACGGGGAAATGAATGGTTTTTAACAACCCATCATTGTCTCTATAAACTGTAATCGAAAGCAAACTGAGAGGAAACCTCAGGGTTCTAAAACGGGCCCTCCTTACACGGCTGGCGTAAGGAGTAGGCGCTCCCCCTAAGTCCTGACCAGGTCAGGACCGGTCCCGTTACAGAGCCATCATGATCACAGGAGTCCAGCGTGGAGACGACAGACCCGTTCAGACAGAACCGCCTCATCCATCACTTCAAATGAGACCAGAACCCTAAATCAAAGCCCAGGATCCATCTCTGTGTTTGTGTATAAAACCAGAGCGGTTCTGACCGGAGAGGGGTGTGTGTGTGACGCTCAGAGGTGTGTGTGTGACGCTCAGAGGTTCATGAAGCAAGACGACCGGTTCAGTTATTTTAAAGTCAGTAATGATGAGGAATATGAATGTAATAAGTTATGGTGCAAAGAGACGTGAGGGGGAAGTGGGATGAGGTCAAACTGAGCCTGACTTACTGAAGTAAACCTGGTTTAACTGGTGACAGCTTCATGTGTGTGTTTGTGTTAGCACGTCACACACACACACACTAACGTGTCCTCACCTCCTTAGTCACTGGGGTCTAGTGCAGCACAGAGACATCATCCACTAACAGATGTTCCTCAGAGAGGCTGAGTCATCAGGTTCAGTTCACATTCTCATAAAGACCAGAGTCCAACATGACGCTGAGGAATCCAGAGAAAAGAGAGGAGAGGACACACACACACACACACACACACACACACACACACACACACACACACACGCTGAACACCTTCAGGGCATCAAAACCAGTTCTCATCAGAATCACCGCCTCTCTCCACCTGCTGACACATGCAGCCCCACACACACACACACACACACACACACACACACACACACACACACACACACACACACACCTCTCAGCACTTCAACGTGAGGCGACTGGTCGCTGACTGACGACAGAGATCCTCTTCATCAAAACGATCCTCCTCTTCGTCGTTTGAAGTGTCGTCTCAGTAACACCTGGCTGAGTGAATCATGTTGGAACCAGTCCGGCGCTGCAGAGCAGGAACTGGTCTCATGACAAACCACCGGGAGGTTAATCAGAGGGTTTTAGTCCTGATGCGGTCCTGAGAAGTTATTTATTATTCATGTTCCTACGGACACACTATCTACTCCCGTGATAATACTCATGTCACAAAGGGCGGCTGTAGCTCAGGGGGATGAGTGGTCGTCCCACAACCACAAGGTAGGCGGTTCGATCCCCAGTCCCCCCATAGCTCACATGTTGAAGTGTCCCTGAGCAAGACACTGAACCCTAACTGCTCCCCGGGCGCCTCACAGGGCTGCCCACTGCTCCTTAAGATACCAAGGATGGGTTAAATGCAGAGGACACATTGTATGTATGTACTATGACAAATAAAAAGGATTTCTATTCTACAAGGCATGCTTATGCTTTCCTCAGCTGGTTGATACAACACATTGAGGTCCCACCTCATCCTCTCTTTTACCCGTTAACTATCTGCCATCTTTGTTCTGTCCCATTTCATTTGGTTCCCCGAATACTTTCCCTCCGTTTGCCTCTGAAGCTAAACGTTAGCTTCTTTTGAGCCACTCAGACGTGAGCGTCTTTTTTACTAAACGGTTGAACTGCTCCTTTAACTGCTTTTTCAGACATGTAGACATGCAGAAACCTGCAGAGAGGATAGGAAAGGTGTTGGTGGAGTGAAAGTATTGCTGTGTGTTGAACAGAACTGGTGACTCACCCCGGAGGTATGAGGGAGGAGACCCACACCATGAGGGAGGAGACCCACACCATGAGACCCACAACATGAGACCCACAACATGAGGGAGGAGACCCACACCATGAGGGAGGAGACCCACACCATGAGGGAGGAGACCCACAACATGAGACCCACAACATGAGACCCACAACATGAGGGAGGAGACCCACACCATGAGACCCACACCATGAGGGAGGAGACCCACACCATGAGACCCACAACATGAGGGAGGAGACCCACACCATGAGGGAGGAGACCCACACCATGAGACCCACACCATGAGGGAGGAGACCCACACCATGAGACCCACAACATGAGGGAGGAGACCCACACCATGAGGGAGGAGACCCACACCATGAGACCCACACCATGAGGGAGGAGACCCACACCATGAGACCCACAACATGAGGGAGGAGACCCACACCATGAGGGAGGAGACCCACACCATGAGACCCACACCATGAGGGAGGAGACCCACACCATGAGACCCACAACATGAGGGAGGAGACCCACACCATGAGACCCACACCATGAGGGAGGAGACCCACACCATGAGACCCACACCATGAGGGAGGAGACCCACACCATGAGGGAGGAGACCCACACCATGAGACCCACAACATGAGGGAGGAGACCCACACCATGAGACCCACAACATGAGGGAGGAGACCCACAACATGAGACCCACACCATGAGGGAGGAGACCCACACCATGAGACCCACACCATGAGGGAGGAGACCCACAACATGAGACCCACAACATGAGGGAGGAGACCCACACCATGAGGGAGGAGACCCACACCATGAGACCCACAACATGAGGGAGGAGACCCACACCATGAGGGAGGAGACCCACACCATGAGACCCACACCATGAGGGAGGAGACCCACAACATGAGGGAGGAGACCCACACCATGAGACCCACACCATGAGGGAGGAGACCCACACCATGAGGGAGGAGACCCACACCATGAGACCCACAACATGAGGGAGGAGACCCACACCATGAGGGAGGAGACCCACACCATGAGACCCACACCATGAGGGAGGAGACCCACACCATGAGACCCACAACATGAGGGAGGAGACCCACACCATGAGACCCACACCATGAGGGAGGAGACCCACACCATGATACCCACACCATGAGGGAGGAGACCCACACCATGAGACCCACAACATGAGGGAGGAGACCCACACCATGAGACCCACAACATGAGGGAGGAGACCCACACCATGATACCCACACCATGAGGGAGGAGACCCACAACATGAGACCCACAACATGAGGGAGGAGACCCACACCATGAGGGAGGAGACCCACACCATGAGACCCACAACATGAGGGAGGAGACCCACACCATGAGACCCACACCATGAGGGAGGAGACCCACAACATGAGACCCACAACATGAGGGAGGAGACCCACAACATGAGGGAGGAGACCCACACCATGAGACCCACAACATGAGGGAGGAGACCCACACCATGAGACCCACAACATGAGGGAGGAGACCCACAACATGAGGGAGGAGACCCACACCATGAGACCCACAACATGAGGGAGGAGACCCACACCATGAGACCCACACCATGAGGGAGGAGACCCACACCATGAGACCCACACCATGAGGGAGGAGACCCACAACATGAGGGAGGAGACCCACAACATGAGACCCACACCATGAGGGAGGAGACCCACACCATGAGACCCACACCATGAGGGAGGAGACCCACACCATGAGACCCACAACATGAGGGAGGAGACCCACACCATGAGGGAGGAGACCCACACCATGAGACCCACACCATGAGGGAGGAGACCCACACCATGAGACCCACAACATGAGGGAGGAGACCCACACCATGAGGGAGGAGACCCACACCATGAGACCCACACCATGAGGGAGGAGACCCACACCATGAGACCCACACCATGAGGGAGGAGACCCACACCATGAGACCCACAACATGAGGGAGGAGACCCACACCATGAGACCCACACCATGAGGGAGGAGACCCACACCATGAGGGAGGAGACCCACACCATGAGACCCACACCATGAGGGAGGAGACCCACACCATGAGACCCACAACATGAGGGAGGAGACCCACACCATGAGACCCACACCATGAGGGAGGAGACCCACACCATGAGGGAGGAGACCCACACCATGAGACCCACACCATGAGGGAGGAGACCCACACCATGAGGGAGGAGACCCACACCATGAGACCCACACCATGAGGGAGGAGACCCACACCATGAGGGAGGAGACCCACACCATGAGACCCACACCATGAGACCCACACCATGAGGGAGGAGACCCACACCATGAGACCCACAACATGAGACCTACAACATGAGGGAGGAGACCCACACCATGAGACCCACAACATGAGACCCACACCATGAGGGAGGAGACCCACACCATGAGACCCACAACATGAGGGAGGAGACCCACAACATGAGGGAGGAGACCCACACCATGAGGGAGGAGACCCACACCATGAGACCTACTACGTTACATGAAGAATATATAAACTACTACGTTACATGAAGAATATATAAACTACTACGTTACATGAGAATATATAAACTACTACGTTACATAAAGAATATATAAACTACTACGTTACATGAAGAATATATAAACTACTACGTTACATGAGAATATATAAACTACTACGTTACATGAGAATATATAAACTACTACGTTACATAAAGAATATATAAACTACTACGTTACATGAAGAATATATAAACTACTACGTTACATAAAGAATATATAAACGACTACGTTACATGAGAATATATAAACTACTACGTTACATAAAGAATATATAAACTACTACGTTACATGAAGAATATATAAACTACTACGTTACATGAAAATATATAAACTACTACGTTACATGAAGAATATATAAACTACTACGTTACATGAAGAATATATAAACTACTACGTTACATAAAGAATATATAAACTACTACGTTACATGAGAATATATAAACTACTACGTTACATGAGAATATATAAACTACTACGTTACATAAAGAATATATAAACTACTACGTTACATGAGAATATATAAACTACTACGTTACATAAGAATATATAAACTACTACGTTACATAAAGAATATATAAACTACTACGTTACATGAAGAATATATAAACTACTACGTTACATAAAGAATATATAAACGACTACGTTACATGAGAATATATAAACTACTACGTTACATAAAGAATATATAAACTACTACGTTACATGAAGAATATATAAACTACTACGTTACATAAAGAATATATAAACGACTACGTTACATGAGAATATATAAACTACTACGTTACATAAAGAATATATAAACTACTACGTTACATGAAGAATATATAAACTACTACGTTACATGAGAATATATAAACTACTACGTTACATGAAGAATATATAAACTACTACGTTACATGAGAATATATAAACTACTACGTTACATGAGAATATATAAACTACTACGTTACATAAAGAATATATAAACGACTACGTTACATAAGAATATATAAACTACTACGTTACATGAAGAATATATAAACTACTACGTTACATGAAGAATATATAAACTACTACGTTACATAAAGAATATATAAACGACTACGTTACATGAGAATATATAAACTACTACGTTACATAAAGAAATATAAACTACTACGTTACATGAAGAATATATAAACTACTACGTTACATGAGAATATATAAACTACTACGTTACATAAAGAATATATAAACTACTACGTTACATGAGAATATATAAACTACTACGTTACATAAAGAATATATAAACTACTACGTTACATAAAGAATATATAAACTACTACGTTACATGAAGAATATATAAACTACTACGTTACATAAAGAATATATAAACTACTACGTTACATAAGAATATATAAACTACTACGTTACATAAAGAATATATAAACTACTACGTTACATAAAGAATATATAAACTACTACGTTACATAAAGAATATATAAACTACTACGTTACATGAAGAATATATAAACTACTACGTTACATAAAGAATATATAAACTACTACGTTACATAAAGAATATATAAACTACTACGTTACATAAAGAATATATAAACTACTACGTTACATGAAGAATATATAAACTACTACGTTACATGAAGAATATATAAACTACTACGTTACATGAGAATATATAAACTACTACGTTACATGAAGAATATATAAACTACTACGTTACATAAAGAATATATAAACTACTACGTTACATGAAGAATATATAAACTACTACGTTACATGAGAATATATAAACTACTACGTTACATAAAGAATATATAAACTACTACGTTACATGAAGAATATATAAACTACTACGTTACATAAAGAATATATAAACTACTACGTTACATAAAGAATATATAAACTACTACGTTACATGAAGAATATATAAACTACTACGTTACATGAAGAATATATAAACTACTACGTTACATGAAGAATATATAAACTACTACGTTACATAAAGAATATATAAACTACTACGTTACACGAGAATATATAAACTACTACGTTACATAAAGAATATATAAACTACTACGTTACATGAGAATATATAAACTACTACGTTACATAAAGAATATATAAACTACTACGTTACATAAAGAATATATAAACTACTACGTTACATAAAGAATATATAAACTACTACGTTACATGAGAATATATAAACTACTACGTTACATAAAGAATATATAAACTACTACGTTACATAAAGAATATATAAACTACTACGTTACATGAGAATATATAAACTACTACGTTACATAAAGAATATATAAACTACTACGTTACATAAAGAATATATAAACTACTACGTTACATGAGAATATATAAACTACTACGTTACATAAAGAATATATAAACTACTACGTTACATAAAGAATATATAAACTACTACGTTACATGAGAATATATAAACTACTACGTTACATAAAGAATATATAAACTACTACGTTACATAAAGAATATATAAACTACTACGTTACATAAAGAATATATAAACTACTACGTTACATGAGAATATATAAACTACTACGTTACATAAAGAATATATAAACTACTACGTTACATAAAGAATATATAAACTACTACGTTACATGAAGAATATATAAACTACTACGTTACATAAAGAATATATAAACTACTACGTTACATAAGAATATATAAACTACTACGTTACATAAAGAATATATAAACTACTACGTTACATAAAGAATATATAAACTACTACGTTACATAAAGAATATATAAACTACTACGTTACATGAAGAATATATAAACTACTACGTTACATAAAGAATATATAAACTACTACGTTACATAAAGAATATATAAACTACTACGTTACATGAAGAATATATAAACTACTACGTTACATAAAGAATATATAAACTACTACGTTACATAAGAATATATAAACTACTACGTTACATAAAGAATATATAAACTACTACGTTACATAAAGAATATATAAACTACTACGTTACATAAAGAATATATAAACTACTACGTTACATGAAGAATATATAAACTACTACGTTACATAAAGAATATATAAACTACTACGTTACATAAAGAATATATAAACTACTACGTTACATAAAGAATATATAAACTACTACGTTACATGAAGAATATATAAACTACTACGTTACATGAAGAATATATAAACTACTACGTTACATGAGAATATATAAACTACTACGTTACATGAAGAATATATAAACTACTACGTTACATAAAGAATATATAAACTACTACGTTACATGAAGAATATATAAACTACTACGTTACATGAGAATATATAAACTACTACGTTACATAAAGAATATATAAACTACTACGTTACATGAAGAATATATAAACTACTACGTTACATAAAGAATATATAAACTACTACGTTACATAAAGAATATATAAACTACTACGTTACATGAAGAATATATAAACTACTACGTTACATGAAGAATATATAAACTACTACGTTACATGAAGAATATATAAACTACTACGTTACATAAAGAATATATAAACTACTACGTTACACGAGAATATATAAACTACTACGTTACATAAAGAATATATAAACTACTACGTTACATGAGAATATATAAACTACTACGTTACATAAAGAATATATAAACTACTACGTTACATAAAGAATATATAAACTACTACGTTACATAAAGAATATATAAACTACTACGTTACATGAAGAATATATAAACTACTACGTTACATGAAGAATATATAAACTACTACGTTACATAAAGAATATATAAACTACTACGTTACATGAGAATATATAAACTACTACGTTACATAAAGAATATATAAACTACTACGTTACATGAAGAATATATAAACTACTACGTTACATGAGAATATATAAACTACTACGTTACATAAAGAATATATAAACTACTACGTTACATGAGAATATATAAACTACTACGTTACATAAAGAATATATAAACTACTACGTTACATAAAGAATATATAAACTACTACGTTACATAAAGAATATATAAACTACTACGTTACATAAAGAATATATAAACTACTACGTTACATGAAGAATATATAAACTACTACGTTACATAAAGAATATATAAACTACTACGTTACATGAAGAATATATAAACTACTACGTTACATGAGAATATATAAACTACTACGTTACATAAAGAATATATAAACTACTACGTTACATAAAGAATATATAAACTACTACGTTACATAAAGAATATATAAACTACTACGTTACATGAGAATATATAAACTACTACGTTACATAAAGAATATATAAACTACTACGTTACATAAAGAATATATAAACTACTACGTTACATGAAGAATATATAAACTACTACGTTACATAAAGAATATATAAACTACTACGTTACATGAGAATATATAAACTACTACGTTACATAAAGAATATATAAACTACTACGTTACATGAAGAATATATAAACTACTACGTTACATAAAGAATATATAAACTACTACGTTACATGAGAATATATAAACTACTACGTTACATGAGAATATATAAACTACTACGTTACATAAAGAATATATAAACTACTACGTTACATGAGAATATATAAACTACTACGTTACATAAGAATATATAAACTACTACGTTACATAAAGAATATATAAACTACTACGTTACATGAAGAATATATAAACTACTACGTTACATAAAGAATATATAAACGACTACGTTACATGAGAATATATAAACTACTACGTTACATAAAGAATATATAAACTACTACGTTACATGAAGAATATATAAACTACTACGTTACATAAAGAATATATAAACGACTACGTTACATGAGAATATATAAACTACTACGTTACATAAAGAATATATAAACTACTACGTTACATGAAGAATATATAAACTACTACGTTACATGAGAATATATAAACTACTACGTTACATGAAGAATATATAAACTACTACGTTACATGAGAATATATAAACTACTACGTTACATGAGAATATATAAACTACTACGTTACATAAAGAATATATAAACGACTACGTTACATAAGAATATATAAACTACTACGTTACATGAAGAATATATAAACTACTACGTTACATGAAGAATATATAAACTACTACGTTACATAAAGAATATATAAACGACTACGTTACATGAGAATATATAAACTACTACGTTACATAAAGAAATATAAACTACTACGTTACATGAAGAATATATAAACTACTACGTTACATGAGAATATATAAACTACTACGTTACATAAAGAATATATAAACTACTACGTTACATGAGAATATATAAACTACTACGTTACATAAAGAATATATAAACTACTACGTTACATAAAGAATATATAAACTACTACGTTACATGAAGAATATATAAACTACTACGTTACATAAAGAATATATAAACTACTACGTTACATAAGAATATATAAACTACTACGTTACATAAAGAATATATAAACTACTACGTTACATAAAGAATATATAAACTACTACGTTACATAAAGAATATATAAACTACTACGTTACATGAAGAATATATAAACTACTACGTTACATAAAGAATATATAAACTACTACGTTACATAAAGAATATATAAACTACTACGTTACATAAAGAATATATAAACTACTACGTTACATGAAGAATATATAAACTACTACGTTACATGAAGAATATATAAACTACTACGTTACATGAGAATATATAAACTACTACGTTACATGAAGAATATATAAACTACTACGTTACATAAAGAATATATAAACTACTACGTTACATGAAGAATATATAAACTACTACGTTACATGAGAATATATAAACTACTACGTTACATAAAGAATATATAAACTACTACGTTACATGAAGAATATATAAACTACTACGTTACATAAAGAATATATAAACTACTACGTTACATAAAGAATATATAAACTACTACGTTACATGAAGAATATATAAACTACTACGTTACATGAAGAATATATAAACTACTACGTTACATGAAGAATATATAAACTACTACGTTACATAAAGAATATATAAACTACTACGTTACACGAGAATATATAAACTACTACGTTACATAAAGAATATATAAACTACTACGTTACATGAGAATATATAAACTACTACGTTACATAAAGAATATATAAACTACTACGTTACATAAAGAATATATAAACTACTACGTTACATAAAGAATATATAAACTACTACGTTACATGAAGAATATATAAACTACTACGTTACATGAAGAATATATAAACTACTACGTTACATAAAGAATATATAAACTACTACGTTACATGAGAATATATAAACTACTACGTTACATAAAGAATATATAAACTACTACGTTACATGAAGAATATATAAACTACTACGTTACATGAGAATATATAAACTACTACGTTACATAAAGAATATATAAACTACTACGTTACATGAAGAATATATAAACTACTACGTTACATAAAGAATATATAAACGACTACGTTACATGAGAATATATAAACTACTACGTTACATAAAGAATATATAAACTACTACGTTACATGAAGAATATATAAACTACTACGTTACATGAGAATATATAAACTACTACGTTACATGAAGAATATATAAACTACTACGTTACATGAGAATATATAAACTACTACGTTACATGAGAATATATAAACTACTACGTTACATAAAGAATATATAAACGACTACGTTACATAAGAATATATAAACTACTACGTTACATGAAGAATATATAAACTACTACGTTACATGAAGAATATATAAACTACTACGTTACATAAAGAATATATAAACGACTACGTTACATGAGAATATATAAACTACTACGTTACATAAAGAAATATAAACTACTACGTTACATGAAGAATATATAAACTACTACGTTACATGAGAATATATAAACTACTACGTTACATGAGAATATATAAACTACTACGTTACATAAAGAATATATAAACTACTACGTTACATGAGAATATATAAACTACTACGTTACATAAGAATATATAAACTACTACGTTACATAAAGAATATATAAACTACTACGTTACATGAAGAATATATAAACTACTACGTTACATAAAGAATATATAAACGACTACGTTACATGAGAATATATAAACTACTACGTTACATAAAGAATATATAAACTACTACGTTACATGAAGAATATATAAACTACTACGTTACATAAAGAATATATAAACGACTACGTTACATGAGAATATATAAACTACTACGTTACATAAAGAATATATAAACTACTACGTTACATGAAGAATATATAAACTACTACGTTACATGAGAATATATAAACTACTACGTTACATGAAGAATATATAAACTACTACGTTACATGAGAATATATAAACTACTACGTTACATAAAGAATATATAAACGACTACGTTACATAAGAATATATAAACTACTACGTTACATGAAGAATATATAAACTACTACGTTACATGAAGAATATATAAACTACTACGTTACATAAAGAATATATAAACGACTACGTTACATGAGAATATATAAACTACTACGTTACATAAAGAAATATAAACTACTACGTTACATGAAGAATATATAAACTACTACGTTACATGAGAATATATAAACTACTACGTTACATAAAGAATATATAAACTACTACGTTACATGAGAATATATAAACTACTACGTTACATAAAGAATATATAAACTACTACGTTACATAAAGAATATATAAACTACTACGTTACATGAAGAATATATAAACTACTACGTTACATAAAGAATATATAAACTACTACGTTACATAAGAATATATAAACTACTACGTTACATAAAGAATATATAAACTACTACGTTACATAAAGAATATATAAACTACTACGTTACATAAAGAATATATAAACTACTACGTTACATGAAGAATATATAAACTACTACGTTACATAAAGAATATATAAACTACTACGTTACATAAAGAATATATAAACTACTACGTTACATAAAGAATATATAAACTACTACGTTACATGAAGAATATATAAACTACTACGTTACATGAAGAATATATAAACTACTACGTTACATGAGAATATATAAACTACTACGTTACATGAAGAATATATAAACTACTACGTTACATGAAGAATATATAAACTACTACGTTACATGAGAATATATAAACTACTACGTTACATAAAGAATATATAAACTACTACGTTACATGAAGAATATATAAACTACTACGTTACATAAAGAATATATAAACTACTACGTTACATAAAGAATATATAAACTACTACGTTACATGAAGAATATATAAACTACTACGTTACATGAAGAATATATAAACTACTACGTTACATGAAGAATATATAAACTACTACGTTACATAAAGAATATATAAACTACTACGTTACACGAGAATATATAAACTACTACGTTACATAAAGAATATATAAACTACTACGTTACATGAGAATATATAAACTACTACGTTACATAAAGAATATATAAACTACTACGTTACATAAAGAATATATAAACTACTACGTTACATAAAGAATATATAAACTACTACGTTACATGAAGAATATATAAACTACTACGTTACATGAAGAATATATAAACTACTACGTTACATAAAGAATATATAAACTACTACGTTACATGAGAATATATAAACTACTACGTTACATAAAGAATATATAAACTACTACGTTACATGAAGAATATATAAACTACTACGTTACATGAGAATATATAAACTACTACGTTACATAAAGAATATATAAACTACTACGTTACATGAGAATATATAAACTACTACGTTACATGAGAATATATAAACTACTACGTTACATAAAGAATATATAAACTACTACGTTACATAAAGAATATATAAACTACTACGTTACATAAAGAATATATAAACTACTACGTTACATGAAGAATATATAAACTACTACGTTACATAAAGAATATATAAACTACTACGTTACATGAAGAATATATAAACTACTACGTTACATGAGAATATATAAACTACTACGTTACATAAAGAATATATAAACTACTACGTTACATAAAGAATATATAAACTACTACGTTACATAAAGAATATATAAACTACTACGTTACATGAGAATATATAAACTACTACGTTACATAAAGAATATATAAACTACTACGTTACATAAAGAATATATAAACTACTACGTTACATGAAGAATATATAAACTACTACGTTACATAAAGAATATATAAACTACTACGTTACATAAAGAATATATAAACTACTACGTTACATAAAGAATATATAAACTACTACGTTACATGAAGAATATATAAACTACTACGTTACATGAGAATATATAAACTACTACGTTACATAAGAATATATAAACTACTACGTTACATAAAGAATATATAAACTACTACGTTACATGAAGAATATATAAACTACTACGTTACATAAAGAATATATAAACGACTACGTTACATGAGAATATATAAACTACTACGTTACATAAAGAATATATAAACTACTACGTTACATGAAGAATATATAAACTACTACGTTACATGAAAATATATAAACTACTACGTTACATGAAGAATATATAAACTACTACGTTACATGAGAATATATAAACTACTACGTTACATGAAGAATATATAAACTACTACGTTACATGAAGAATATATAAACTACTACGTTACATAAAGAATATATAAACTACTACGTTACATGAGAATATATAAACTACTACGTTACATGAGAATATATAAACTACTACGTTACATAAAGAATATACAAACTACTACGTTACATGAGAATATATAAACTACTACGTTACATAAGAATATATAAACTACTACGTTACATAAAGAATATATAAACTACTACGTTACATGAAGAATATATAAACTACTACGTTACATAAAGAATATATAAACGACTACGTTACATGAGAATATATAAACTACTACGTTACATAAAGAATATATAAACTACTACGTTACATGAAGAATATATAAACTACTACGTTACATAAAGAATATATAAACGACTACGTTACATGAGAATATATAAACTACTACGTTACATAAAGAATATATAAACTACTACGTTACATGAAGAATATATAAACTACTACGTTACATGAGAATATATAAACTACTACGTTACATGAAGAATATATAAACTACTACGTTACATGAGAATATATAAACTACTACGTTACATGAGAATATATAAACTACTACGTTACATAAAGAATATATAAACTACTACGTTACATAAAGAATATATAAACTACTACGTTACATAAAGAATATATAAACTACTACGTTACATGAAGAATATATAAACTACTACGTTACATGAGAATATATAAACTACTACGTTACATAAGAATATATAAACTACTACGTTACATAAAGAATATATAAACTACTACGTTACATGAAGAATATATAAACTACTACGTTACATAAAGAATATATAAACGACTACGTTACATGAGAATATATAAACTACTACGTTACATAAAGAATATATAAACTACTACGTTACATGAAGAATATATAAACTACTACGTTACATGAAAATATATAAACTACTACGTTACATGAAGAATATATAAACTACTACGTTACATGAGAATATATAAACTACTACGTTACATGAAGAATATATAAACTACTACGTTACATGAAGAATATATAAACTACTACGTTACATAAAGAATATATAAACTACTACGTTACATGAGAATATATAAACTACTACGTTACATGAGAATATATAAACTACTACGTTACATAAAGAATATATAAACTACTACGTTACATGAGAATATATAAACTACTACGTTACATAAGAATATATAAACTACTACGTTACATAAAGAATATATAAACTACTACGTTACATGAAGAATATATAAACTACTACGTTACATAAAGAATATATAAACGACTACGTTACATGAGAATATATAAACTACTACGTTACATAAAGAATATATAAACTACTACGTTACATGAAGAATATATAAACTACTACGTTACATAAAGAATATATAAACGACTACGTTACATGAGAATATATAAACTACTACGTTACATAAAGAATATATAAACTACTACGTTACATGAAGAATATATAAACTACTACGTTACATGAGAATATATAAACTACTACGTTACATGAAGAATATATAAACTACTACGTTACATGAGAATATATAAACTACTACGTTACATGAGAATATATAAACTACTACGTTACATAAAGAATATATAAACGACTACGTTACATAAGAATATATAAACTACTACGTTACATGAAGAATATATAAACTACTACGTTACATGAAGAATATATAAACTACTACGTTACATAAAGAATATATAAACGACTACGTTACATGAGAATATATAAACTACTACGTTACATAAAGAAATATAAACTACTACGTTACATGAAGAATATATAAACTACTACGTTACATGAGAATATATAAACTACTACGTTACATAAAGAATATATAAACTACTACGTTACATGAGAATATATAAACTACTACGTTACATAAAGAATATATAAACTACTACGTTACATAAAGAATATATAAACTACTACGTTACATGAAGAATATATAAACTACTACGTTACATAAAGAATATATAAACTACTACGTTACATAAGAATATATAAACTACTACGTTACATAAAGAATATATAAACTACTACGTTACATAAAGAATATATAAACTACTACGTTACATAAAGAATATATAAACTACTACGTTACATGAAGAATATATAAACTACTACGTTACATAAAGAATATATAAACTACTACGTTACATAAAGAATATATAAACTACTACGTTACATAAAGAATATATAAACTACTACGTTACATGAAGAATATATAAACTACTACGTTACATGAAGAATATATAAACTACTACGTTACATGAGAATATATAAACTACTACGTTACATGAAGAATATATAAACTACTACGTTACATAAAGAATATATAAACTACTACGTTACATGAAGAATATATAAACTACTACGTTACATGAGAATATATAAACTACTACGTTACATAAAGAATATATAAACTACTACGTTACATGAAGAATATATAAACTACTACGTTACATAAAGAATATATAAACTACTACGTTACATAAAGAATATATAAACTACTACGTTACATGAAGAATATATAAACTACTACGTTACATGAAGAATATATAAACTACTACGTTACATGAAGAATATATAAACTACTACGTTACATAAAGAATATATAAACTACTACGTTACACGAGAATATATAAACTACTACGTTACATAAAGAATATATAAACTACTACGTTACATGAGAATATATAAACTACTACGTTACATAAAGAATATATAAACTACTACGTTACATAAAGAATATATAAACTACTACGTTACATAAAGAATATATAAACTACTACGTTACATGAAGAATATATAAACTACTACGTTACATGAAGAATATATAAACTACTACGTTACATAAAGAATATATAAACTACTACGTTACATGAGAATATATAAACTACTACGTTACATAAAGAATATATAAACTACTACGTTACATGAAGAATATATAAACTACTACGTTACATGAGAATATATAAACTACTACGTTACATAAAGAATATATAAACTACTACGTTACATGAGAATATATAAACTACTACGTTACATAAGAATATATAAACTACTACGTTACATAAAGAATATATAAACTACTACGTTACATGAAGAATATATAAACTACTACGTTACATAAAGAATATATAAACGACTACGTTACATGAGAATATATAAACTACTACGTTACATAAAGAATATATAAACTACTACGTTACATGAAGAATATATAAACTACTACGTTACATAAAGAATATATAAACGACTACGTTACATGAGAATATATAAACTACTACGTTACATAAAGAATATATAAACTACTACGTTACATGAAGAATATATAAACTACTACGTTACATGAGAATATATAAACTACTACGTTACATGAAGAATATATAAACTACTACGTTACATGAGAATATATAAACTACTACGTTACATGAGAATATATAAACTACTACGTTACATAAAGAATATATAAACGACTACGTTACATAAGAATATATAAACTACTACGTTACATGAAGAATATATAAACTACTACGTTACATGAAGAATATATAAACTACTACGTTACATAAAGAATATATAAACGACTACGTTACATGAGAATATATAAACTACTACGTTACATAAAGAAATATAAACTACTACGTTACATGAAGAATATATAAACTACTACGTTACATGAGAATATATAAACTACTACGTTACATAAAGAATATATAAACTACTACGTTACATGAGAATATATAAACTACTACGTTACATAAAGAATATATAAACTACTACGTTACATAAAGAATATATAAACTACTACGTTACATGAAGAATATATAAACTACTACGTTACATAAAGAATATATAAACTACTACGTTACATAAGAATATATAAACTACTACGTTACATAAAGAATATATAAACTACTACGTTACATAAAGAATATATAAACTACTACGTTACATAAAGAATATATAAACTACTACGTTACATGAAGAATATATAAACTACTACGTTACATAAAGAATATATAAACTACTACGTTACATAAAGAATATATAAACTACTACGTTACATAAAGAATATATAAACTACTACGTTACATGAAGAATATATAAACTACTACGTTACATGAAGAATATATAAACTACTACGTTACATGAGAATATATAAACTACTACGTTACATGAAGAATATATAAACTACTACGTTACATAAAGAATATATAAACTACTACGTTACATGAAGAATATATAAACTACTACGTTACATGAGAATATATAAACTACTACGTTACATAAAGAATATATAAACTACTACGTTACATGAAGAATATATAAACTACTACGTTACATAAAGAATATATAAACTACTACGTTACATAAAGAATATATAAACTACTACGTTACATGAAGAATATATAAACTACTACGTTACATGAAGAATATATAAACTACTACGTTACATGAAGAATATATAAACTACTACGTTACATAAAGAATATATAAACTACTACGTTACACGAGAATATATAAACTACTACGTTACATAAAGAATATATAAACTACTACGTTACATGAGAATATATAAACTACTACGTTACATAAAGAATATATAAACTACTACGTTACATAAAGAATATATAAACTACTACGTTACATAAAGAATATATAAACTACTACGTTACATGAAGAATATATAAACTACTACGTTACATGAAGAATATATAAACTACTACGTTACATAAAGAATATATAAACTACTACGTTACATGAGAATATATAAACTACTACGTTACATAAAGAATATATAAACTACTACGTTACATGAAGAATATATAAACTACTACGTTACATGAGAATATATAAACTACTACGTTACATAAAGAATATATAAACTACTACGTTACATGAGAATATATAAACTACTACGTTACATAAAGAATATATAAACTACTACGTTACATAAAGAATATATAAACTACTACGTTACATAAAGAATATATAAACTACTACGTTACATAAAGAATATATAAACTACTACGTTACATGAAGAATATATAAACTACTACGTTACATAAAGAATATATAAACTACTACGTTACATGAAGAATATATAAACTACTACGTTACATGAGAATATATAAACTACTACGTTACATAAAGAATATATAAACTACTACGTTACATAAAGAATATATAAACTACTACGTTACATAAAGAATATATAAACTACTACGTTACATGAGAATATATAAACTACTACGTTACATAAAGAATATATAAACTACTACGTTACATAAAGAATATATAAACTACTACGTTACATGAAGAATATATAAACTACTACGTTACATAAAGAATATATAAACTACTACGTTACATAAAGAATATATAAACTACTACGTTACATGAAGAATATATAAACTACTACGTTACATGAAGAATATATAAACTACTACGTTACATGAAGAATATATAAACTACTACGTTACATGAAGAATATATAAACTACTACGTTACATGAAGAATATATAAACTACTACGTTACATGAAGAATATATAAACTACTACGTTACATGAAGAATATATAAACTACTACGTTACATGAAGAATATATAAACTACTACGTTACATAAAGAATATATAAACTACTACGTTACATAAAGAATATATAAACTACTACGTTACATAAAGAATATATAAACTACTACGTTACATAAAGAATATATAAACTACTACGTTACATGAAGAATATATAAACTACTACGTTACATAAAGAATATATAAACTACTACGTTACATAAAGAATATATAAACGACTACGTTACATGAGAATATATAAACTACTACGTTACATGAAGAATATATAAACTACTACGTTACATGAAGAATATATAAACTACTACGTTACATGAAGAATATATAAACTACTACGTTACATGAAGAATATATAAACTACTACGTTACATGAAGAATATATAAACTACTACGTTACATAAAGAATATATAAACTACTACGTTACATAAAGAATATATAAACTACTACGTTACATAAAGAATATATAAACTACTACGTTACATGAAGAATATATAAACTACTACGTTACATAAAGAATATATAAACTACTACGTTACATAAAGAATATATAAACTACTACGTTACATGAAGAATATATAAACTACTACGTTACATGAAGAATATATAAACTACTACGTTACATAAAGAATATATAAACTACTACGTTACATGAGAATATATAAACTACTACGTTACATAAAGAATATATAAACTACTACGTTACATGAAGAATATATAAACTACTACGTTACATGAGAATATATAAACTACTACGTTACATAAAGAATATATAAACTACTACGTTACATGAGAATATATAAACTACTACGTTACATAAAGAATATATAAACTACTACGTTACATAAAGAATATATAAACTACTACGTTACATAAAGAATATATAAACTACTACGTTACATAAAGAATATATAAACTACTACGTTACATGAAGAATATATAAACTACTACGTTACATAAAGAATATATAAACTACTACGTTACATGAAGAATATATAAACTACTACGTTACATGAGAATATATAAACTACTACGTTACATAAAGAATATATAAACTACTACGTTACATAAAGAATATATAAACTACTACGTTACATAAAGAATATATAAACTACTACGTTACATGAGAATATATAAACTACTACGTTACATAAAGAATATATAAACTACTACGTTACATAAAGAATATATAAACTACTACGTTACATGAAGAATATATAAACTACTACGTTACATAAAGAATATATAAACTACTACGTTACATAAAGAATATATAAACTACTACGTTACATAAAGAATATATAAACTACTACGTTACATGAAGAATATATAAACTACTACGTTACATGAGAATATATAAACTACTACGTTACATAAGAATATATAAACTACTACGTTACATAAAGAATATATAAACTACTACGTTACATGAAGAATATATAAACTACTACGTTACATAAAGAATATATAAACGACTACGTTACATGAGAATATATAAACTACTACGTTACATAAAGAATATATAAACTACTACGTTACATGAAGAATATATAAACTACTACGTTACATGAAAATATATAAACTACTACGTTACATGAAGAATATATAAACTACTACGTTACATGAGAATATATAAACTACTACGTTACATGAAGAATATATAAACTACTACGTTACATGAAGAATATATAAACTACTACGTTACATAAAGAATATATAAACTACTACGTTACATGAGAATATATAAACTACTACGTTACATGAGAATATATAAACTACTACGTTACATAAAGAATATACAAACTACTACGTTACATGAGAATATATAAACTACTACGTTACATAAGAATATATAAACTACTACGTTACATAAAGAATATATAAACTACTACGTTACATGAAGAATATATAAACTACTACGTTACATAAAGAATATATAAACGACTACGTTACATGAGAATATATAAACTACTACGTTACATAAAGAATATATAAACTACTACGTTACATGAAGAATATATAAACTACTACGTTACATAAAGAATATATAAACGACTACGTTACATGAGAATATATAAACTACTACGTTACATAAAGAATATATAAACTACTACGTTACATGAAGAATATATAAACTACTACGTTACATGAGAATATATAAACTACTACGTTACATGAAGAATATATAAACTACTACGTTACATGAGAATATATAAACTACTACGTTACATGAGAATATATAAACTACTACGTTACATAAAGAATATATAAACTACTACGTTACATAAAGAATATATAAACTACTACGTTACATAAAGAATATATAAACTACTACGTTACATGAAGAATATATAAACTACTACGTTACATGAGAATATATAAACTACTACGTTACATAAGAATATATAAACTACTACGTTACATAAAGAATATATAAACTACTACGTTACATGAAGAATATATAAACTACTACGTTACATAAAGAATATATAAACGACTACGTTACATGAGAATATATAAACTACTACGTTACATAAAGAATATATAAACTACTACGTTACATGAAGAATATATAAACGACTACGTTACATGAAAATATATAAACTACTACGTTACATGAAGAATATATAAACTACTACGTTACATGAGAATATATAAACTACTACGTTACATGAAGAATATATAAACTACTACGTTACATGAAGAATATATAAACTACTACGTTACATAAAGAATATATAAACTACTACGTTACATGAGAATATATAAACTACTACGTTACATGAGAATATATAAACTACTACGTTACATAAAGAATATATAAACTACTACGTTACATGAGAATATATAAACTACTACGTTACATAAGAATATATAAACTACTACGTTACATAAAGAATATATAAACTACTACGTTACATGAAGAATATATAAACTACTACGTTACATAAAGAATATATAAACGACTACGTTACATGAGAATATATAAACTACTACGTTACATAAAGAATATATAAACTACTACGTTACATGAAGAATATATAAACTACTACGTTACATAAAGAATATATAAACGACTACGTTACATGAGAATATATAAACTACTACGTTACATAAAGAATATATAAACTACTACGTTACATGAAGAATATATAAACTACTACGTTACATGAGAATATATAAACTACTACGTTACATGAAGAATATATAAACTACTACGTTACATGAGAATATATAAACTACTACGTTACATGAGAATATATAAACTACTACGTTACATAAAGAATATATAAACGACTACGTTACATAAGAATATATAAACTACTACGTTACATGAAGAATATATAAACTACTACGTTACATGAAGAATATATAAACTACTACGTTACATAAAGAATATATAAACGACTACGTTACATGAGAATATATAAACTACTACGTTACATAAAGAAATATAAACTACTACGTTACATGAAGAATATATAAACTACTACGTTACATGAGAATATATAAACTACTACGTTACATAAAGAATATATAAACTACTACGTTACATGAGAATATATAAACTACTACGTTACATAAAGAATATATAAACTACTACGTTACATAAAGAATATATAAACTACTACGTTACATGAAGAATATATAAACTACTACGTTACATAAAGAATATATAAACTACTACGTTACATAAGAATATATAAACTACTACGTTACATAAAGAATATATAAACTACTACGTTACATAAAGAATATATAAACTACTACGTTACATAAAGAATATATAAACTACTACGTTACATGAAGAATATATAAACTACTACGTTACATAAAGAATATATAAACTACTACGTTACATAAAGAATATATAAACTACTACGTTACATAAAGAATATATAAACTACTACGTTACATGAAGAATATATAAACTACTACGTTACATGAAGAATATATAAACTACTACGTTACATGAGAATATATAAACTACTACGTTACATGAAGAATATATAAACTACTACGTTACATAAAGAATATATAAACTACTACGTTACATGAAGAATATATAAACTACTACGTTACATGAGAATATATAAACTACTACGTTACATAAAGAATATATAAACTACTACGTTACATGAAGAATATATAAACTACTACGTTACATAAAGAATATATAAACTACTACGTTACATAAAGAATATATAAACTACTACGTTACATGAAGAATATATAAACTACTACGTTACATGAAGAATATATAAACTACTACGTTACATGAAGAATATATAAACTACTACGTTACATAAAGAATATATAAACTACTACGTTACACGAGAATATATAAACTACTACGTTACATAAAGAATATATAAACTACTACGTTACATGAGAATATATAAACTACTACGTTACATAAAGAATATATAAACTACTACGTTACATAAAGAATATATAAACTACTACGTTACATAAAGAATATATAAACTACTACGTTACATGAAGAATATATAAACTACTACGTTACATGAAGAATATATAAACTACTACGTTACATAAAGAATATATAAACTACTACGTTACATGAGAATATATAAACTACTACGTTACATAAAGAATATATAAACTACTACGTTACATGAAGAATATATAAACTACTACGTTACATGAGAATATATAAACTACTACGTTACATAAAGAATATATAAACTACTACGTTACATGAGAATATATAAACTACTACGTTACATAAGAATATATAAACTACTACGTTACATAAAGAATATATAAACTACTACGTTACATGAAGAATATATAAACTACTACGTTACATAAAGAATATATAAACGACTACGTTACATGAGAATATATAAACTACTACGTTACATAAAGAATATATAAACTACTACGTTACATGAAGAATATATAAACTACTACGTTACATAAAGAATATATAAACGACTACGTTACATGAGAATATATAAACTACTACGTTACATAAAGAATATATAAACTACTACGTTACATGAAGAATATATAAACTACTACGTTACATGAGAATATATAAACTACTACGTTACATGAAGAATATATAAACTACTACGTTACATGAGAATATATAAACTACTACGTTACATGAGAATATATAAACTACTACGTTACATAAAGAATATATAAACGACTACGTTACATAAGAATATATAAACTACTACGTTACATGAAGAATATATAAACTACTACGTTACATGAAGAATATATAAACTACTACGTTACATAAAGAATATATAAACGACTACGTTACATGAGAATATATAAACTACTACGTTACATAAAGAAATATAAACTACTACGTTACATGAAGAATATATAAACTACTACGTTACATGAGAATATATAAACTACTACGTTACATAAAGAATATATAAACTACTACGTTACATGAGAATATATAAACTACTACGTTACATAAAGAATATATAAACTACTACGTTACATAAAGAATATATAAACTACTACGTTACATGAGAATATATAAACTACTACGTTACATGAGAATATATAAACTACTACGTTACATAAAGAATATATAAACTACTACGTTACATAAAGAATATATAAACTACTACGTTACATAAAGAATATATAAACTACTACGTTACATGAAGAATATATAAACTACTACGTTACATGAGAATATATAAACTACTACGTTACATAAGAATATATAAACTACTACGTTACATAAAGAATATATAAACTACTACGTTACATGAAGAATATATAAACTACTACGTTACATAAAGAATATATAAACGACTACGTTACATGAGAATATATAAACTACTACGTTACATAAAGAATATATAAACTACTACGTTACATGAAGAATATATAAACGACTACGTTACATGAAAATATATAAACTACTACGTTACATGAAGAATATATAAACTACTACGTTACATGAGAATATATAAACTACTACGTTACATGAAGAATATATAAACTACTACGTTACATGAAGAATATATAAACTACTACGTTACATAAAGAATATATAAACTACTACGTTACATGAGAATATATAAACTACTACGTTACATGAGAATATATAAACTACTACGTTACATAAAGAATATATAAACTACTACGTTACATGAGAATATATAAACTACTACGTTACATAAGAATATATAAACTACTACGTTACATAAAGAATATATAAACTACTACGTTACATGAAGAATATATAAACTACTACGTTACATAAAGAATATATAAACGACTACGTTACATGAGAATATATAAACTACTACGTTACATAAAGAATATATAAACTACTACGTTACATGAAGAATATATAAACTACTACGTTACATAAAGAATATATAAACGACTACGTTACATGAGAATATATAAACTACTACGTTACATAAAGAATATATAAACTACTACGTTACATGAAGAATATATAAACTACTACGTTACATGAGAATATATAAACTACTACGTTACATGAAGAATATATAAACTACTACGTTACATGAGAATATATAAACTACTACGTTACATGAGAATATATAAACTACTACGTTACATAAAGAATATATAAACGACTACGTTACATAAGAATATATAAACTACTACGTTACATGAAGAATATATAAACTACTACGTTACATGAAGAATATATAAACGACTACGTTACATAAAGAATATATAAACGACTACGTTACATAAAGAAATATAAACTACTACGTTACATGAAGAATATATAAACTACTACGTTACATGAGAATATATAAACTACTACGTTACATAAAGAATATATAAACTACTACGTTACATGAGAATATATAAACTACTACGTTACATAAAGAATATATAAACTACTACGTTACATAAAGAATATATAAACTACTACGTTACATGAAGAATATATAAACTACTACGTTACATAAAGAATATATAAACTACTACGTTACATAAGAATATATAAACTACTACGTTACATAAAGAATATATAAACTACTACGTTACATAAAGAATATATAAACTACTACGTTACATAAAGAATATATAAACTACTACGTTACATGAAGAATATATAAACTACTACGTTACATAAAGAATATATAAACTACTACGTTACATAAAGAATATATAAACTACTACGTTACATAAAGAATATATAAACTACTACGTTACATGAAGAATATATAAACTACTACGTTACATGAAGAATATATAAACTACTACGTTACATGAGAATATATAAACTACTACGTTACATGAAGAATATATAAACTACTACGTTACATAAAGAATATATAAACTACTACGTTACATGAAGAATATATAAACTACTACGTTACATGAGAATATATAAACTACTACGTTACATAAAGAATATATAAACTACTACGTTACATGAAGAATATATAAACTACTACGTTACATAAAGAATATATAAACTACTACGTTACATAAAGAATATATAAACTACTACGTTACATGAAGAATATATAAACTACTACGTTACATGAAGAATATATAAACTACTACGTTACATGAAGAATATATAAACTACTACGTTACATAAAGAATATATAAACTACTACGTTACACGAGAATATATAAACTACTACGTTACATAAAGAATATATAAACTACTACGTTACATGAGAATATATAAACTACTACGTTACATAAAGAATATATAAACTACTACGTTACATAAAGAATATATAAACTACTACGTTACATAAAGAATATATAAACTACTACGTTACATGAAGAATATATAAACTACTACGTTACATGAAGAATATATAAACTACTACGTTACATAAAGAATATATAAACTACTACGTTACATGAGAATATATAAACTACTACGTTACATAAAGAATATATAAACTACTACGTTACATGAAGAATATATAAACTACTACGTTACATGAGAATATATAAACTACTACGTTACATAAAGAATATATAAACTACTACGTTACATGAGAATATATAAACTACTACGTTACATAAGAATATATAAACTACTACGTTACATAAAGAATATATAAACTACTACGTTACATGAAGAATATATAAACTACTACGTTACATAAAGAATATATAAACGACTACGTTACATGAGAATATATAAACTACTACGTTACATAAAGAATATATAAACTACTACGTTACATGAAGAATATATAAACTACTACGTTACATAAAGAATATATAAACGACTACGTTACATGAGAATATATAAACTACTACGTTACATAAAGAATATATAAACTACTACGTTACATGAGAATATATAAACTACTACGTTACATAAAGAATATATAAACTACTACGTTACATGAAGAATATATAAACTACTACGTTACATGAGAATATATAAACTACTACGTTACATAAAGAATATATAAACTACTACGTTACATGAGAATATATAAACTACTACGTTACATAAAGAATATATAAACTACTACGTTACATAAAGAATATATAAACTACTACGTTACATAAAGAATATATAAACTACTACGTTACATAAAGAATATATAAACTACTACGTTACATAAAGAATATATAAACTACTACGTTACATGAAGAATATATAAACTACTACGTTACATGAGAATATATAAACTACTACGTTACATAAAGAATATATAAACTACTACGTTACATAAAGAATATATAAACTACTACGTTACATAAAGAATATATAAACTACTACGTTACATGAGAATATATAAACTACTACGTTACATAAAGAATATATAAACTACTACGTTACATAAAGAATATATAAACTACTACGTTACATGAAGAATATATAAACTACTACGTTACATAAAGAATATATAAACTACTACGTTACATAAAGAATATATAAACTACTACGTTACATGAAGAATATATAAACTACTACGTTACATGAAGAATATATAAACTACTACGTTACATGAAGAATATATAAACTACTACGTTACATGAAGAATATATAAACTACTACGTTACATGAAGAATATATAAACTACTACGTTACATAAAGAATATATAAACTACTACGTTACATAAAGAATATATAAACTACTACGTTACATGAAGAATATATAAACTACTACGTTACATAAAGAATATATAAACTACTACGTTACATAAAGAATATATAAACTACTACGTTACATAAAGAATATATAAACTACTACGTTACATGAAGAATATATAAACTACTACGTTACATAAAGAATATATAAACTACTACGTTACATAAAGAATATATAAACGACTACGTTACATGAGAATATATAAACTACTACGTTACATGAAGAATATATAAACTACTACGTTACATGAAGAATATATAAACTACTACGTTACATGAAGAATATATAAACTACTACGTTACATGAAGAATATATAAACTACTACGTTACATGAAGAATATATAAACTACTACGTCACATGAAGAATATATAAACTACTACGTTACATAAAGAATATATAAACTACTACGTTACATAAAGAATATATAAACTACTACGTTACATGAAGAATATATAAACTACTACGTTACATAAAGAATATATAAACTACTACGTTACATAAAGAATATATAAACGACTACGTTACATGAGAATATATAAACTACTACGTTACATGAAGAATATATAAACTACTACGTTACATGAAGAATATATAAACTACTACGTTACATAAAGAATATATAAACTACTACGTTACATAAAGAATATATAAACTACTACGTTACATAAAGAATATATAAACTACTACGTTACATGAAGAATATATAAACTACTACGTTACATGAGAATATATAAACTACTACGTTACATAAAGAATATATAAACTACTACGTTACATAAAGAATATATAAACTACTACGTTACATAAAGAATATATAAACTACTACGTTACATAAAGAATATATAAACTACTACGTTACATGAGAATATATAAACTACTACGTTACATAAAGAATATATAAACTACTACGTTACATAAAGAATATATAAACTACTACGTTACATGAAGAATATATAAACTACTACGTTACATAAAGAATATATAAACTACTACGTTACATAAAGAATATATAAACTACTACGTTACATGAAGAATATATAAACTACTACGTTACATGAAGAATATATAAACTACTACGTTACATGAAGAATATATAAACTACTACGTTACATGAAGAATATATAAACTACTACGTTACATAAAGAATATATAAACTACTACGTTACATAAAGAATATATAAACTACTACGTTACATGAAGAATATATAAACTACTACGTTACATAAAGAATATATAAACTACTACGTTACATAAAGAATATATAAACTACTACGTTACATAAAGAATATATAAACTACTACGTTACATGAAGAATATATAAACTACTACGTTACATAAAGAATATATAAACTACTACGTTACATAAAGAATATATAAACGACTACGTTACATGAGAATATATAAACTACTACGTTACATGAAGAATATATAAACTACTACGTTACATGAAGAATATATAAACTACTACGTTACATGAAGAATATATAAACTACTACGTTACATGAAGAATATATAAACTACTACGTTACATGAAGAATATATAAACTACTACGTTACATGAAGAATATATAAACTACTACGTTACATAAAGAATATATAAACTACTACGTTACATAAAGAATATATAAACTACTACGTTACATGAAGAATATATAAACTACTACGTTACATAAAGAATATATAAACTACTACGTTACATAAAGAATATATAAACGACTACGTTACATGAGAATATATAAACTACTACGTTACATGAAGAATATATAAACTACTACGTTACATGAAGAATATATAAACTACTACGTTACATAAAGAATATATAAACTACTACGTTACATAAAGAATATATAAACTACTACGTTACATAAAGAATATATAAACTACTACGTTACATGAGAATATATAAACTACTACGTTACATAAAGAATATATAAACGACTACGTTACATGAGAATATATAAACTACTACGTTACATGAGAATATATAAACTACTACGTTACATGAAGAATATATAAACTACTACGTTACATAAAGAATATATAAACTACTACGTTACATGAGAATATATAAACTACTACGTTACATGAAGAATATATAAACTACTACGTTACATGAGAATATATAAACTACTACGTTACATGAAGAATATATAAACTACTACGCAGTGGTGTATAGTAACGAAGTAGAAATACTTCGTTACTGTACTTAAGTAGTTTTTTGGGATATATGTACTCTACTTTACTATTTATATTTCTGTTTACTTTTACTTTTACTTCACTACATTTTGCAAAGAAAACTGGTACTTTTACTCCGATACATTTCCCCTGAAACCTTCGTTACTCGCTACAAAATCAAATCTATCTCTAGAAAGAAAGAAAAACACATCCGGGACTGTGGTGGAACACAGACTCCACGAAGCAGGTTTTGCGAATCACAATATTCTGCATTTTCCCTCTGCATCCTCTAGTCCAGCGCTCCCAAACCTTTATGCGTCACGGGCCGGTAACGTGAAGACCAAACTGTCACGGACCGGGTCCGACCTCGGAGAGACAGGAGACAACGACACCTGACGTGTGTTCGTTATGTCCAGTCTACTGACTCTACTGCTAACTAAACCTTTAGTCCAGTCTACTGACTCTACTGCTAACTAAACCTTTAGTCCAGTCTACTGACTCTACTCCTAACTAAACCTTTAGTCCAGTCTACTGACTCTACTGCTAACTAAACCTTTAGTCCAGTCTACTGACTCTACTCCTAACTAAACCTTTAGTCCAGTCTACTGACTCTACTCCTAACTAAACCTTTAGTCCAGTCTACTGACTCTACTGCTAACTAAACCTTTAGTCCAGTCTACTGACTCTACTCCTAACTAAACCTTTAGTCCAGTCTACTGACTCTACTGCTAACTAAACCTTTAGTCCAGTCTACTGACTCTACTGCTAACTAAACCTTTAGTCCAGTCTACTGACTCTACTCCTAACTAAACCTTTAGTCCAGTCTACTGACTCTACTGCTAACTAAACCTTTAGTCCAGTCTACTGACTCTACTGCTAACTAAACCTTTAGTCCAGTCTACTGCTTAACTTATAACGCGCTGCACAAAGACAGGATGTTGGAATGGAAGCAGGTTTTCATGCTTTTTTGGCGATCTCAGGATACTCTGCCTTGGTTTTAATCCAGAACACCGGCAGAGTTGAAACAGATTTAAGTTTCATTTTTAGGGTAACGTAACATATTGACATGTGTCAAGAGGTTCCGTCTGAGGTCACCACAGACGGATGTATCTGGTCATTTTTCACAATAAAACATTTTTCCGGACTTTTTTAATTTAACTTACATTTTTCATTTATTCTTTCTGTGCGGCCCAGTACCAAGGGGCCCGGTACCAAGGGACCCACGGCCCGGTACCAAGGGACCCACGGACCGTTACCGGGCAGAATGAGCATACTTATAACCACACTGTTACAACTCCTTCATAGTGTCATATTGCTTTTTGGAGAATTACGATGATAAGTTCATAGTAGATGCAAAAGTATACTTAGGTACAATATATTATGTTGAACATAATATATATGGTTATTTTATCAACACAACTCCTGGTCCTTGGTCATGGAGCCACAGCACTTAAAAGAATAAACTTCATAATTCTCAAAACTCTGACCCATTGCTTTTTTATTAAAAGCATGTACTTGTACTTTTACTTTCAATACTTAAGTACATTTTATATCAGAAAAATACTTTTGATACTTAAGTACAGAAAATATCAGATACTTTAAGACTTTTACTCAAGTAGTATTTTAATAGGTGACTTTTACTTTTACTGGAGTAATTTTCCAGTAAAGTATCTTTACTTTTACTCAAGTACGGCTTTTGGGTACTTTATACAACACTGCTACTACGTTACATGAAGAATATATAAACTACTACGTTACATGAAGAATATATAAACTACTACGTTACATGAGAATATATAAACTACTACGTTACACGAGAATATATAAACTACTACGTTACATGAAGAATATATAAACTGCTACGTTACATGAAGAATATATAAACTGCTACGTTACATGAAGAATATATAAACTACTACGTTACATAAAGAATATATAAACTACTACGTTACATGAAGAATATATAAACTACTACGTTACATGAAGAATATATAAACTACTACGTTACATAAAGAATATATAAACTACTACGTTACATAAAGAATATATAAACTACTACGTTACATAAAGAATATATAAACTACTACGTTACATGAAGAATATATAAACTACTACGTTACATAAAGAATATATAAACTACTACGTTACATAAAGAATATATAAACTACTACGTTACATAAAGAATATATAAACTACTACGTTACATGAAGAATATATAAACTACTACGTTACATAAAGAATATATAAACTACTACGTTACATAAAGAATATATAAACTACTACGTTACATAAAGAATATATAAACTACTACGTTACATGAAGAATATATAAACTACTACGTTACATGAAGAATATATAAACTACTACGTTACATAAAGAATATATAAACTACTACGTTACATAAAGAATATATAAACTACTACGTTACATAAAGAATATATAAACTGAATCCTGAATGTTTGCTTTATTGTTGTGTTTGTTATGAACTATAATTATGAGCTGTAATCTGGTGCAGTGCATTTGTGTTTGACCTGTACTCGGTCCCTTTTTAAATAAAGATAATTCAATGAAATGACCTCTCTCTTGTTGGGTCGAGCGTCGCTCCTTCCCGTCCTGGAAACAGCCGTTCCTTCTTCCGGCTCTTTCCCGGCGGGCTGCGATCCCAGAAGCCTCTCTGTTGGAGCGCCGTGGCTGGAACACAGAAACATAACGCTGAGACGTGAACATGTGACCTCGCTAGCAGAGGCGGGTTCTGACATAACGTCCACCCGCAGGAACACGGAGAGGACAGCTTGATGACAGACCTGAGCAGCAGGAAAGAGCCTGAAGGACATGGGCTCTCACTCTGTTGTTGTTGGGTTAGAGACCGAATGAGAGCCGACATCCTTCAGAGCCCAAAGTCACTTCAATAAAGATAAAGATGTAAAATTACCTTCTTTTAAAAAAAGCTATTTATATGCATACATAATATGCATATAAATAGCATGCTAACATTAGCTAATTAACAACAAAATACAAGAAAATAAACGAGAAGCCATTAGTCTGCTGCTATAACACAGACGTATAGTTCTTCATTGATGTGTTATGTATATATGTCTAAATGTTCTTCTTCAGCTGCACTTCATATTATTATCATCTGCGTCACAGGAGAGAAACTTCTGCATGTTTTCACAAATGAAGGAATTAAAGCTGACTTTGATGAATCAAACACGTTGAAGAGGAAGAGGAAGAGGAAGAGATCTCCAGGTACTCCTGACCCTCCTGAGGAGCAGAAGTATTACTCAGCACCTGGTTCTTGTTGTCATGTGGTCTTAACCGTCTGAAGGAACGTGAACACAGTGATGAACACTTCTTCTTCCTCTGCTGCTCTCAGCTGGTCCTGAGGAACAAGCTGCACATCTCATCTCACAGCCTTCTGGACGTCTGGCCTTTTGGGAACAAAAACACTAAATGCTCAATGCCCCCTGAATGAGGCCATTACGTATTCTGTGTTTTTGTTTCCCAAGAAGGCAGCGAGTGAAGAACTGGGATCACGTGACGGGTCACAGACTGGGTCAGAGACTGGGTCACTGACTGGGTCACAGACTGGGTCACAGACTGGGTCACTGACTGGGTCACAGACTGGGTCACAGACTGCTTCACAGACTGGGTCACTGACTGGGTCACAGACAGGGTCACAGACTGGTTCACTGACTGGGTCACAGACTGGGTCACAGACTGGGTCACAGACTGCTTCACAGACTGGGTCACTGACTGCTTCACAGACTGGGTCACAGACTGGGTCACAGACTGGGTCACAGACTGCTTCACAGACTGGGTCACAGACTGGTTCACTGACTGGTTCACTGACTGGGTCACAGACTGGGTCACTGACTGCTTCACAGACTGCTTCACAGACTGGGTCACAGACTGCTTCACAGACTGGGTCACAGACTGGGTCACTGACTGGGTCACAGACTGGTTCACAGACTGGGTCACAGACTGGGTCACAGACTGCTTCACAGACTGGGTCACAGACTGGGTCACTGACTGGGTCACTGACTGGGTCACAGACTGCTTCACAGACTGGGTCACTGACTGGGTCACTGACTGGGTCACAGACTGGGTCACTGACTGCTTCACAGACTGGGTCACTGACTGGGTCACTGACTGGGTCACAGACTGGGTCACTGACTGCTTCACTGACTGCTTCACAGACTGGGTCACAGAATGGGTCACTGACTGGGTCACTGACTGGGTCACTGACTGGGTCACAGACTGGGTCACAGACTGCTTCACAGACTGGGTCACTGACTGGGTCACTGACTGGGTCACTGACTGGTTCACAGACTGGGTCACAGACTGGGTCACAGACTGCTTCACAGACTGGGTCACTGACTGGGTCACAGACTGGGTCACAGACTGGGTCACTGACTGGGTCACAGACTGGGTCACTGACTGGGTCACTGACTGCTTCACAGACTGGGTCACTGACTGGGTCACTGACTGGGTCACTGACTGGGTCACAGACTGGGTCACTGACTGGGTCACAGACTGCTTCACTGACTGCTTCACAGACTGGGTCACTGACTGGGTCACTGACTGGGTCACTGACTGGGTCACAGACTGCTTCACTGACTGCTTCACAGACTGGGTCACTGACTGGGTCACTGACTGCTTCACAGACTGCTTCACAGACTGGGTCACAGACTGGGTCACTGACTGGGTCACTGACTGGGTCACAGACTGGGTCACTGACTGGGTCACAGACTGGGTCACTGACTGGGTCACTGACTGCTTCACAGACTGGGTCACAGACTGGGTCACTGACTGGGTCACTGACTGGGTCACAGACTGGGTCACAGACTGGGAGGGTTCTGGTGCTGCGTTTGAAAGCAGCAGTGAGAAGTGTATGCAGAGCGAGAGCCTTTGATCTCAGCTCAGCGTGTGATGATGATGATGATGATGATGATGATGATGATGCTTCAGACTGGGTTCATGTCCGTTGAGATAATTGCTTCCACATTTTCTCCTCCTCCAGCAGAAGTAAAGCTCTTCTAGACGTGGTGTTTACATTATGGCTGCAGAGAGAACCCTCCATGTCTAACCTTCTGCTCCTGGTCGCTGCTGTCTGGATGTCGTTGGCCTCGGCCAGCTGGTTTCTACTGGTGGTTCCACTGGTCAGCAGGTCCAGCTGGTTTCTACTGGTGGTTCCACTGGTCAGCAGGTCCAGTTGGTTTCTACTGGTGGTTCCACTGGTCAGCAGGTCCAGCTGGTTTCTACTGGTGGTTCCACTGGTCAGCAGGTCCAGCTGGTTTCTACTGGTGGTTCCACTGGTCAGCAGGTCCAGCTGGTTTCTACTGGTGGTTCCACTGGTCAGCAGGTCCAGCTGGTTTCTACTGGTGGTTCCACTGGTCAGCAGGTCCAGCTGGTTTCTACTGGTGGTTCCACTGGTCAGCAGGTCCAGTTGGTTTCTACTGGTGGTTCCACTGGTCAGCAGGTCCAGGGAGGCGGGGCTCAGGCAGCTGGACACATTGTCTTGAGGTAGAAAACAACACAGCAGGTTTCAGGCTGTTAAACACAGTTTGGTTTCATTCCTTCAAGCAGCCAGAGAGCTCATGACGTCATTCTGATTTAAATCAGTCAGGGTTCACACGAGGTGAACCTTTCTGCTGTTGACATCTCACTGATGATCAACAGTGTTTATCTCAAGAGTAAGACATTATTCAAGTTAAACAAAGAAGCTTAATCTGGTTTTGGATAATAAAATAAAACACTTTTCTACGGTAACTACGGTAACCACACACACACACACACACACACACACACACACACACACACACACACACACACACACACACACACACACACACACACACACACACACACACACACAGAGAAACACACACACACACAGAAACACTTAAGAAGAAGAAACCCTCATGAAGCTACAGACAGCAGTAACTTCATGACAGGACGTGTCCAGACTAGCAGTCTCCAGAGGAGAGTCCACTAGGAGTTCTAGTCAGGAAGCGTGTCAGAGTCCACTAGGAGTTCTAGTCAGGAAGCGTGTCAGAGTCCACTAGCAGTTCTAGTCAGGAAGCGTGTCAGAGTCCACTAGCAGTTCTAGTCAGGAAGCGTGTCAGAGTCCACTAGGAGTTCTAGTCAGGAAGCGTGTCAGAGTCCACTAGCAGTTCTAGTCAGGAAGCGTGTCAGAGTCCACTAGCAGTTCTAGTCAGGAAGCGTGTCAGAGTCCACTAGCAGTTCTAGTCAGGAAGCGTGTCAGAGTCCACTAGCAGTTCTAGTCAGGAAGCGTGTCAGAGTCCACTAGCAGTTCTAGTCAGGAAGCGTGTCAGAGTCCACTAGGAGTTCTAGTCAGGAAGCGTGTCAGAGTCCACTAGCAGTTCTAGTCAGGAAGCGTGTCAGAGTCCACTAGCAGTTCTAGTCAGGAAGCGTGTCAGAGTCCACTAGCAGTTCTAGTCAGGAAGCGTGTCAGAGTCCACTAGCAGTTCTAGTCAGGAAGTGTGTCAGAGTCCACTAGGAGTTCTAGTCAGGAAGCGTGTCAGAGTCCACTAGCAGTTCTAGTCAGGAAGTGTGTCAGAGTCCACTAGCAGTTCTAGTCAGGAAGTGTGTCAGAGTCCACTAG
>JBAMJR010000489.1:177500-210000 GCA_038501785.1 Myoxocephalus aenaeus | reverse complement strand
ACTGGAGACACACTGGAGACACACTAGAGAGAGACACACACACACACACACACACACACACACACACACACACACACACACACACACACACACACACACACACACACACACACACACACACACACACCTCACCAGCTCGTCCAGGGCGAAGCTCAGGCTGCCGTCTTCGTACAGGATGAAGAAGCGCCGCTGCCACTTCTGCCATCGAGACACAAACAAACCAAAATCACCACCAAGGGTCACAGTGAGAAGTACTCAGATAGACAGTGAGAAGTACTCAGATAAACAGTGAGAAGTACTCAGATAAACAGTGAGAAGTACTCAGATAGACAGTGAGAAGTACTCAGATAGACAGTGAGAAGTACTCAGATAAACAGTGAGAAGTACTCAGATAGACAGTGAGAAGTACTCAGATAGACAGTGAGAAGTACTCAGATAAACAGTGAGAAGTACTCAGATAAACAGTGAGAAGTACTCAGATAAACAGTGAGAAGTACTCAGATAAACAGTGAGAAGTACTCAGATAGACAGTGAGAAGTACTCAGATAGACAGTGAGAAGTACTCAGATAGACAGTGAGAAGTACTCAGATAAACAGTGAGAAGTACTCAGATAGACAGTGAGAAGTACTCAGATAGACAGTGAAGAAGTACTCAGATAAACAGTGAGAAGTACTCAGATAAACAGTGAGAAGTACTCAGATAAACAGTGAGAAGTACTCAGATAGACAGTGAGAAGTACTCAGATAGACAGTGAAGAAGTACTCAGATAGACAGTGAGAAGTACTCAGATAGACAGTGAGAAGTACTCAGATAGACAGTGAGAAGTACTCAGATAGACAGTGAGAAGTACTCAGATAAACAGTGAGAAGTACTCAGATAGACAGTGAGAAGTACTCAGATAGACAGTGAGAAGTACTCAGATAAACAGTGAGAAGTACTCAGATAAACAGTGAGAAGTACTCAGATAAACAGTGAGAAGTACTCAGATAAACAGTGAGAAGTACTCAGATAGACAGTGAGAAGTACTCAGATAGACAGTGAGAAGTACTCAGATAGACAGTGAGAAGTACTCAGATAAACAGTGAGAAGTACTCAGATAGACAGTGAGAAGTACTCAGATAGACAGTGAAGAAGTACTCAGATAAACAGTGAGAAGTACTCAGATAAACAGTGAGAAGTACTCAGATAAACAGTGAGAAGTACTCAGATAGACAGTGAGAAGTACTCAGATAGACAGTGAAGAAGTACTCAGATAGACAGTGAGAAGTACTCAGATAGACAGTGAGAAGTACTCAGATAGACAGTGAGAAGTACTCAGATAGACAGTGAGAAGTACTCAGATAGACAGTGAAGAAGTACTCAGATAAACAGTGAGAAGTACTCAGATAAACAGTGAGAAGTACTCAGATAGACAGTGAAGAAGTACTCAGATAGACAGTGAGAAGTACTCAGATAGACAGTGAAGAAGTACTCAGATAAACAGTGAGAAGTACTCAGATAAACAGTGAGAAGTACTCAGATAGACAGTGAAGAAGTACTCAGATAGACAGTGAGAAGTACTCAGATAGACAGTGAGAAGTACTCAGATAGACAGTGAAGAAGTACTCAGATAAACAGTGAGAAGTACTCAGATAAACAGTGAGAAGTACTCAGATAAACAGTGAGAAGTACTCAGATAGACAGTGAGAAGTACTCAGATAGACAGTGAGAAGTACTCAGATAGACAGTGAGAAGTACTCAGATAGACAGTGAAGAAGTACTCAGATAAACAGTGAGAAGTACTCAGATAAACAGTGAGAAGTACTCAGATAGACAGTGAGAAGTACTCAGATAGACAGTGAGAAGTACTCAGATAGACAGTGAGAAGTACTCAGATAGACAGTGAGAAGTACTCAGATAGACAGTGAAGAAGTACTCAGATAGACAGTGAAGAAGTACTCAGATAAACAGTGAGAAGTACTCAGATAAACAGTGAGAAGTACTCAGATAGACAGTGAAGAAGTACTCAGATAGACAGTGAAGAAGTACTCAGATAGACAGTGAGAAGTACTCAGATAAACAGTGAGAAGTACTCAGATAAACAGTGAGAAGTACTCAGATAGACAGTGAAGAAGTACTCAGATAGACAGTGAGAAGTACTCAGATAGACAGTGAAGAAGTACTCAGATAAACAGTGAGAAGTACTCAGATAAACAGTGAGAAGTACTCAGATAGACAGTGAGAAGTACTCAGATAGACAGTGAGAAGTACTCAGATAGACAGTGAGAAGTACTCAGATAGACAGTGAGAAGTACTCAGATAGACAGTGAAGAAGTACTCAGATAAACAGTGAGAAGTACTCAGATAAACAGTGAGAAGTACTCAGATAGACAGTGAGAAGTACTCAGATAGACAGTGAAGAAGTACTCAGATAGACAGTGAAGAAGTACTCAGATAAACAGTGAGAAGTACTCAGATAAACAGTGAGAAGTACTCAGATAGACAGTGAAGAAGTACTCAGATAAACAGTGAGAAGTACTCAGATAAACAGTGAGAAGTACTCAGATAAACAGTGAGAAGTACTCAGATAGACAGTGAGAAGTACTCAGATAGACAGTGAGAAGTACTCAGATAGACAGTGAGAAGTACTCAGATAGACAGTGAGAAGTACTCAGATAGACAGTGAGAAGTACTCAGATAAACAGTGAGAAGTACTCAGATAAACAGTGAGAAGTACTCAGATAGACAGTGAAGAAGTACTCAGATAGACAGTGAGAAGTACTCAGATAGACAGTGAGAAGTACTCAGATAGACAGTGAAGAAGTACTCAGATAAACAGTGAGAAGTACTCAGATAAACAGTGAGAAGTACTCAGATAAACAGTGAGAAGTACTCAGATAGACAGTGAGAAGTACTCAGATAGACAGTGAGAAGTACTCAGATAGACAGTGAGAAGTACTCAGATAGACAGTGAAGAAGTACTCAGATAAACAGTGAGAAGTACTCAGATAAACAGTGAGAAGTACTCAGATAGACAGTGAGAAGTACTCAGATAGACAGTGAGAAGTACTCAGATAGACAGTGAGAAGTACTCAGATAGACAGTGAGAAGTACTCAGATAGACAGTGAAGAAGTACTCAGATAGACAGTGAAGAAGTACTCAGATAAACAGTGAGAAGTACTCAGATAAACAGTGAGAAGTACTCAGATAGACAGTGAAGAAGTACTCAGATAGACAGTGAAGAAGTACTCAGATAGACAGTGAGAAGTACTCAGATAGACAGTGAGAAGTACTCAGATAGACAGTGAAGAAGTACTCAGATAGACAGTGAGAAGTACTCAGATAGACAGTGAGAAGTACTCAGATAGACAGTGAGAAGTACTCAGATAGACAGTGAGAAGTACTCAGATAAACAGTGAGAAGTACTCAGATAAACAGTGAGAAGTACTCAGATAAACAGTGAGAAGTACTCAGATAAACAGTGAGAAGTACTCAGATAGACAGTGAAGAAGTACTCAGATAGACAGTGAGAAGTACTCAGATAGACAGTGAGAAGTACTCAGATAGACAGTGAGAAGTACTCAGATAAACAGTGAGAAGTACTCAGATAAACAGTGAGAAGTACTCAGGTAGACAGTGAGAAGTACTCAGGTTACTCAGATAGACAGTGAAGAAGTACTCAGATAGACAGTGAGAAGTACTCAGATAGACAGTGAGAAGTACTCAGATAGACAGTGAGAAGTACTCAGATAGACAGTGAGAAGTACTCAGATAAACAGTGAGAAGTACTCAGATAAACAGTGAGAAGTACTCAGATAAACAGTGAGAAGTACTCAGATAAACAGTGAGAAGTACTCAGATAAACAGTGAGAAGTACTCAGATAAACAGTGAGAAGTACTCAGATAAACAGTGAGAAGTACTCAGATAGACAGTGAGAAGTACTCAGATAAACAGTGAGAAGTACTCAGATAAACAGTGAGAAGTACTCAGATAGACAGTGAAGCAGTACTCAGATAGACAGTGAGAAGTACTCAGATAGACAGTGAGAAGTACTCAGATAAACAGTGAAGCAGTACTCAGATAGACAGTGAAGCAGTACTCAGATAGACAGTGAGAAGTACTCAGATAGACAGTGAGAAGTACTCAGATAAACAGTGAGAAGTACTCAGATAAACAGTGAGAAGTACTCAGATAGACAGTGAAGCAGTACTCAGATAGACAGTGAGAAGTACTCAGATAGACAGTGAGAAGTACTCAGATAGACAGTGAGAAGTACTCAGATAGACAGTGAGAAGTACTCAGATAGACAGTGAGAAGTACTCAGATAAACAGTGAGAAGTACTCAGATAGACAGTGAAGAAGTACTCAGATAGACAGTGAGAAGTACTCAGATAGACAGTGAGAAGTACTCAGATAGACAGTGAGAAGTACTCAGATAAACAGTGAGAAGTACTCAGATAGACAGTGAGAAGTACTCAGATAGACAGTGAGAAGTACTCAGATAGACAGTGAAGAAGTACTCAGATAAACAGTGAGAAGTACTCAGATAAACAGTGAGAAGTACTCAGATAGACAGTGAGAAGTACTCAGATAGACAGTGAGAAGTACTCAGCTAGACAGTGAGAAGTACTCAGATAAACAGTGAAGAAGTACTCAGACAGACAGTGAGAAGTACTCAGACAGACAGTGAGAAGTACTCAGATAGACAGTGAGAAGTACTCAGATAGACAGTGAGAAGTACTCAGACAGACAGTGAAGAAGTACTCAGATAGACAGTGAGAAGTACTCAGATAGACAGTGAGAAGTACTCAGATAGACAGTGAGAAGTACTCAGATAGACAGTGAGAAGTACTCAGATAGACAGTGAGAAGTACTCAGATAGACAGTGAGAAGTACTCAGATAAACAGTGAGAAGTACTCAGACAGACAGTGAGAAGTACTCAGACAGACAGTGAGAAGTACTCAGATAGACAGTAAGAAGTACTCTAAGAAGTACTCAGTAACAGTACAGGTCTCTGTACCCTGGACCTCTGCATGGGGTTGTGGAAGTCCGTCCCCTCAGGAGCCAGACACAGCCAGCCTCCATACAGCGGTTTGGCCTGAGAGGAGAGGAAGTCATCAGCAGCTGTTCATGTCTCTCCCTACTTCCTGCTTCCTACTTCCTACTTCCTGCTTCCTGCTTCCTACTTCCTACTTCCTGCTTCTTGAATGAGGATTTGATGCTTTTTTCTTGGTCTCATCTGATAGTAAATGAAATATCTGCTTTTCCACCACGTTGTGTTCCCAGTTTGAAAACAGTCATGAGTTGTGGTCTGAGAACAGAATGAAGTGCACTGCAGTCACAATGAGCAACAGCTGCCCAGAGGAATGACACATTGTATTATATTTAAATAACTATTTATCATATATGTAGTTATTAACAGCAAACACAACAAAAGGTTATGACGTGTTTAAGTTGAGTTGAAAAGAACATTTTATTTGGTCACAATAACATTTAGTCTGATGGGAAAAATAAATCCCAGAAAGAAACACAGTATTTGTATATATTTTTTTTTCATTATATTTTGTATTTATTTTATATATATTCATATTAATTTGGAGTGAAAGAGCTACTGATAATGTGTGTACAGTCCCTAACGACCAACACATGCATGCATTTGAACAAGCTAACATACAGTACAGATAGCACATTATTTTATGTTTTTTTACGTTTTTATGTTTATATTTGTATGTTTTTTGTATGTTTTTTCACCTTCTAACATCTAACAAGCCGACTACGAGTCACACAAAGCTGTTTCTTGATGCATATTCCTAAAGTACTTCACAATAACTGAATAAAAGTGAAGTTGACTTAAGAATGAAAACTATAGCTAAAATAAAACAATGTTATGACGCAAACAATCTAAAGGAGCGGACAATGACGTCATGTTTCAGTGACTCAAAGTAGTTTTCTAGGTTTAAAAACAGAGATTAGCAGTTTATTTAATCATGGTTCGTGTTTTAGGGTGAAAGCTCTTTGAGGTGAAGTTTAAGCTAACGGAAGATAACGCACTAAGCTAACGTGTAGGACGTTTTAATAAGGAGCGGACTGTGACGTTCACGTCCAACACGAGCTAACACGAGTAAACACGAGTTAAAACGAGCTAACACGAGTTAACACGAGTTGAAACGGGATTCCTGACCCTTTTCTTTACGTCCAGAAGACGTAAAGAAAAGGGTCAGGAATCCCGTTGTAATCCCATGTTTAATACGTAATCACAGGGTAGCGTTACCGTACTGTTTCACTACTGGCTGGTAGCAGAAAACACTAATAAAGTGTAGTTTTATTTACCTGCTCCATGGCATTGTCGGTCAGCAGATGCAGCTCGCGGGACTTGAAGCAGTTTTGACATTTACTTTTATTAAAAATGTTGGCTTGGAATTTCCCGCAGGGACTCGTCGCCTTTTCCCCGGACATGGTCGCTCTTCTGCGGGAGTTTAATCCACAAACACGGCTCTCCCTCCTCCGGGACTCGGGATGGAGCCGATGAACATCTGTCAAACACTCAGACTCTCTGACGTCATGGCCGCCGAACAGCTTCCGGTCGAAACCTACAAAATAAAACCATCAACAAGTGTATGTGTTTCTTTCTGAAACGTAAACAATGTTTAAATAAAATAAAATAAAACCATCAACAAGTTTATGTGTTTCTTTCTGAAACATAAATAATGTTTAAATTAAATACAATTAAAAAAATAATCCAGCTTGATGCAGGACAGAAATAGTAGAAAATAATTATTAAACATATAACTAAGAATATCAATTTGAATTGAAACTATACAACAGCAATACAACTCAAAACAAGTATAATGTACCACACACACTACAATAATACAATAGAGTACAGCAGTAAATAGAATAACGAAAGATAAAAACTGCATGTTGTTGATATTAAATGAAATGTGTTGTTTGACACAGATATTCAGCGCAAAGAAGATTGATTTGCTTTGATTTATAAAGATGCAACAGCTTAAAATAATATAAATATATTCTGTGAATGAAAAGATTCAGTGTTTACTTGCATGCTTTAGTTTACTTAAAGGTTTTGTTTAATAACTTCTTTGGAGACGTTTCTCTAGATCGAGTTGCATTTAGTATTTATTTTGAAAGTGATAACCGGAAGTGAAGGGATTGCAATACGTCCATCTTGACATTTGATCTCCACGCCAGAAAACTGTAATTTAACCCATTAATGCCCAAAGACTACATTCAGTGTGACTAGGAAACATGACAACATTTCTTCTTATTGGTCTAAAGTCTTCACATGTAATATATATATATATATTCAACTTGTTTTTTTTCTTTTCTTTTAGAAACCCATGGTGAATGACTTTTCATGACTTTAAACAGTTCTGTGCAACTTGTATTTATAAGGAGTACATATTTATAGACATATACATATATGTATATATAAGAGCCTCTCACATATGTGTACTGAAAATAAAAAAACTACATTTTTACTGCTTAATTTCAGGCATTTTCTTTCTAAAAAAAAGTTAAAAAAAAAGATCAGTCCCAAGACCCTTTTCTCCATTTTTTGCTGATTCAACCACAGAACATTTCGGGTGACATGGGTTAATATTTTTAGTTATGATTATGATTATTATTATTAGTGTGTTAGTCATGGGGTTAAATATAGTGATGCAGTTTCTTACTGTGGCCATTAGAGGGCGATGAACACTCATGTTCACGACACATATCTAAAAAACAGAAACAACACAAAACTAACCACTGAAAATTGTAAATAAATAAATGTTTAATATCTGTATCATCACGTAACTCAACACATGTATGTGCACAGACAAAAGGATTCCACTCAGACTGACTGATGCGTTAATTCAAGGCAATGGCAGCGCCAAGGATTGTTCAAAGTAAAAGGTTGTTTCATTGCTTCTAAACAGCAGGGTAACCAAAGAGGCTCTATTGTGTGTTTATTGTGTTATGTATGTTTTATTGTGGGATAACAATTCGCCCTGTGGACCCACCAGTCGCAGGGAGAATTATCGGGGTCGGGTGCTATGTAGACCGAGCGGCGGGCCAGGCAGGAGACCTGGGCGAGCCGATCGCCGGCAGCATAGCATGACTAGCTCTAGGGACGTGGAACGTCACCTCGCTAGCGGGGAAAGAGCCGGAGCTGGTGCAGGAGGTGGAGCGGTACCAGCTAGATATAGTTGGGCTCACCTCCACGCACAGCACGGGCTCTGGAACCAAGCTCCTGGAGAAGGGTTGGACTTTTCTGGAGTTGCCCAGGGTGAGAGGCGCCGGGCGGGAGTGGGGATACTCACGAGCCCCCGGCTGAGCGCCGCTATGTTGGAGTTTTCCCCGGAGAACGAGAGGGTCGCCTCCCTGCGCCTACGGGTTGCGGGGAGTAAGGCTCTGACTGTTGTTTGTGCTTATGCACCGAACAGCAGTTCAGAGTATCCGGCCTTCTTGGAGTCGGTGGGAGGGTCCTAGAAAGGGCGCCGCCTGCCGACTCCATAGTTCTCCTGGGAGACTTCAACGCTCACGCGGGGCGTGATTGGGAGGAACGGCTTGCCCGATTTGAACCCGAACGGTGTTTTGTTGTTGGACTTCTGTGCTAGCCAAAGTTTGTCCATAACAAACACCATGTTCGAGCATAAGGTGGCTCATAAGTGTACTTGGTACCAGAACACCTTAGGCCGGAGATCAATGATCGACTTTGTAATTGTATCATCTGATCTGCGGCCGTATGTCTTGGACACTCGGATGAAGAGAGGAACAGAGCTGTCAACTGATCACCACCTGGTGGTGAGTTGGATCAGATGGTGGGGGAGTCGGCTAGAAAGACCTGGCAAGCCCAAACGTGTAGTGAGGGTGAACTGGGAATGTCTGGCAGAGGATCCTGTCCGGGAGGTCTTCAACTCCCACCTCCAGAAGAACTCCTCACACATCCCGAGGGAGGCTGGGGACATGGAATCCGAGTGGACCATGTTCAAAGCCTCTATTGTGGACGCGGCCGCTAGGAGCTGTGGTCGGAAGGTCATCGGTGCCTGTCGTGGCGGCAACCCGAGAACCCGGTGGTGGATACCGGGGGTGAGGGAAGCCGTCAAACTGAAGAAGGAGGCCTTTCGGGCCTGGCTGGCCCAGGGGTCTCCTGAAGCAGCTGACAGGTACCGGCAGGCCAGAAGGGCTGCAGCTGCGAAGGTCGCGGATGCTAAAACTCGGGCATGGGAGGAGTTCGGGGAGGCCATGGAGAAGGACTTTCGGTTGGCCTCAAGGAAGTTCTGGCAAACCATCCGACGGCTCAGGAAGGGAAAGCAAAGCCTACCCCAGGCTGATCTCAGCGGGGGGGGGGGGGGGGGGGGGGAGAGAGACTACTGACCCGGACTGGGGACATCGTCGGGCGGTGGAAAGAGCACTTTGAGGAACTCCTAAACCCGGCCAACATGTCCCCTGGAGAGGGGGCAGCACCGGAAGACTTTGGGGTGGTTGCACCCATATCCCTGGCAGAGGTCGCTAAGGTAGTCAAAAAGCTCCTTGGTGGTAAGGCGCCGGGGGTGGATGAGATCCGCCCTGAGATGCTGAAGGCACTGGACATTGTTGGGCTGTCTTGGCTGACACGCCTTTTCAGTGTTGCATGGGGGTCGGGAACAGTGCCCATGGACTGGCAGACCGGGGTGGTGGTTCCCATCTTCAAGAAGGGGGACCGGAGAGTGTGCTCGAACTATGGTGGTATCACACTGCTCAGCCTCCCGGGAAAAGCTTATGCCAGGGTGCTGGAAAGGAGGCTCCGACCGCTTGTCGAACCTCAGATTCAAGACGAACAGTGTGGATTCCGTCCCGGCCATGGAACAGTGGACCAGCTCTTTACCCTTGCAAGATTACTGGAGGGGTCCTGGGAGTTTGCCCAACCAGTCTACATGTGCTTTGTGGACTTGGAGAAGGCTTTCGACCGGGTCCCTCTGGGGTTTTTGTGGGGGGTGCTGCGGGAGTATGGGGTGCCGGACCCGTTGGCACGGGCCATCCGGTCTCTGTACGCCTGCAGTAGGAGCTGTGTTCTCCTCTCTACCGCCTTCTGCTTCATGGATCATGGATTATCTGGATCATGGACCATGCCTAATACTCATTATATGAATAATTTCTGTCATATTCATTGAATGTGCTGTAACTACGCTATTCATTCTGGCCACATGACATCTATTGCTTCTGTCCATCCGGGGAGAGGGATCCTCCTCTGTTGCTCTCCCTCAGGTTTCTTCCCTTTTTTCCCTGTGAAAGGGTTTTTACTATCTTTTTAGGGGAGTGTTTCCTGATCCGATGTGAGGTCCCGGGACAGGGATGTTATGTGTATAGATTGTAAAGCCCTCCGAGGCAAACTTGTATTTGTGATGTTGGGCTATATAAAATAAACTGAATTGAATTGAATCCTTGGTAGTAAGTCAGACACGTTCCCGGTGGGTGTTGGCCTCCGCCAGGGCTGCCCTTTATCACCGGTCCTGTTCGTGACTTTCATGGACAGGATATCTAGGAGCAGCCAGGGGGCGGAGAGGATCCGGTTCGGGAGTCTCGGGATCTCCTCTCTGCTGTTCGCGGATGATGTGGTCCTGTTTGCCTCCTCGGACCGTGACCTCCAGCATTCACTGGGGCGTTTTGCAGCTGAGTGTGAAGCGGCAGGGATGAGAGTTAGCACCTCCAAATCGGAGGCCATGGTGCTCTGCCGGAAACCGGTGGACTGCTCCCTCCAGGTGGGGACAAACTGCCTACCCCAAGCGAAGGAGTTCAAGTATCTCGGGGTCTTGTTCACGAGTGAGGGTAAGGTGGAGCGGGAGATCGACAGGCGGATCGATGCGGCTGCAGCAGTAAAACAGGCGCTGTACCGGTCCGTCTTGGTGAAGAGGAGCTGAGCCGGAAGGCAAAGCTCTCCATTTACTGGTCGGTCTACGTTCCAACCCTCACCTATGGTCACGAACTCTGGGTCGTGACCGAAAGAACGAGGTCTCGGATACAACCGGCCGAAATGAGCTTCCTCCGTAGGGCTCAGCCTTAGAGATAGAGTAAGGAGATGAGTTTCCTCTGTAGGGCTCAGCCTTAGAGATAGGGTAAGGAGATGAGTTTCCTCTGTAGGGCTCAGCCTTAGAGATAGAGTAAGGAGATGAGTTTCCTCTGTAGGGCTCAGCCTTAGAGATAGAGTAAGGAGATGAGTTTCCTCTGTAGGGCTCAGCCTTAGAGATAGGGTAAGGAGATGAGTTTCCTCTGTAGGGCTCAGCCTTAGAGATAGAGTAAGGAGATGAGTTTCCTCTGTAGGGCTCAGCCTTAGAGATAGGGTAAGGAGATGAGTTTCCTCTGTAGGGCTCAGCCTTAGAGATAGAGTAAGGAGCTCGGACATCAGGAGGGAGCTTGGAGTCGAGTCGTTGCTCCTTCGTGTCTAAAGGAGTCAGCTGAGGTGGTTCAGCATCTCATCAGGATGCCTCCTGGACGCCTCCCATTAGAGGTTTTCCAGGCACGTCCAACTGGTAGGAGACCCCGGGGAAGACCCAGGACACGCTGGAGGGATTATATCTCCCGGCTGGCCTTGGAACGCCTCGGGATCCCCAGGATGAGCTGGAAAGTGTTGCGGGTGAGAGGGAAGCCTGGGTCGGCCTGCTGGATCTGCTGCCACCGAGACCCGACCCCGGATAAGCGGCTGATAATGGATGGATGGATGGATGGATTGTGGGATAACGTGTCTTTTATTAGTTTCTATTGTGTGTTTATTGTGTTATGTATGTGTTATTGTGGGATAATGTGTGTTTTATTAGTCTCTATTGTGTGTTTATTGCGTTATGTATGTTTTATTGTGGCATATCGTGTCTTTTATTAGTCTCTATTGTGTGTTTATTGTGTTATGTATGTCTTATTGTGGGATAACTTGTCTTTTATTAGTCTCTATTGTGTTTATTGTGTTATGTATGTCTTATTGTGGGATAACTTGTCTTTTATTAGTCTCTATTGTGTTTATTGTGTTATGTATGTTTTATTGTGGGATAACGTGTCTTTTATTAGTCTCTATTGTGTTTATTGCGTTATGTATGTTTTATTGTGGGATATCGTGTCTTCTCTGAGGCGTGGAGTCTCTGTGGAGACAGAATCTATTTCTAGAGGTTTATATTTAGACAGACAGCCGGTGCTCTGTGGTGAACTAGACCTGGAGCTTCTCTTCTCTCCTGCTGGACACAGAACAACAAGTAAGTGTCTCTACAGTCTGACTCCACAGCTTCCACCAGATTACACTTCATGAATGAAATGATGAGGTCATCGACAGACGAGGAGACGAGACCACACGGACACGCAAACATGGACACGCAACACGCAAAAGACCTCTGACAGGACCGACAACTCTTCTGGTTGCTGTAGGACTCTGGAGAGACTGTAGGACTCTTTGTGGCAGTCTATGTGTCTTTGTGTAGTTGTTTTGTGTCTTTTTGAGGTTATTTTGTGTCTTTTTGAGGTTGTTTTCTAGTTTTGTGTCTTTTGTAGGTTGTTTTGTGTCTTTTTGAGGTTGTTTTCTAGTTGTGTGTCTTTTTGAGGGTTGTTTTCTAGTTTTGTGTCTTTTGTAGGTTGTTTTGTGTCTTTTTGAGGTTGTTTTGTGTCTTTTTGAGGTTGTTTTCTAGTTGTGTGTCTTTTTGAGGTTGTTTTGTGTCTTTTTGTAGTTGTTTTGTGTCTTTATGAGGTTGTTTTCTAGTTTTGTGTCTTTTTGTAGTTGTTTTGTGTCTTTTTGAGGTTGTTTTGTGTCTTTTTGAGGTTGTTTTCTAGTTGTGTGTCTTTTTGAGGTTGTTTTGTGTCTTTTTGAGGTTGTTTTCTAGTTGTGTGTCTTTTTGAGGTTGTTTTCTAGTTGTGTGTCTTTTTGAGGTTGTTTTCTAGTTTTGTGTCTTTTGTAGGTTGTTTTGTGTCTTTGTGTAGTTGTTTTGTGTCTTTTTGAGGTTGTTTTCTAGTTGTGTGTCTTTTTTAGGTTGTTTTTTGTCTTTTTTAGGTTGTTTTCTAGTTGTGTGTCTTTTTGAGGTTGTTTTGTGTCTTTTTGAGGTTGTTTTCTAGTTTTGTGTCTTTTGTAGGTTGTTTTGTGTCTTTTTGAGGTTGTTTTCTAGTTGTGTGTCTTTTTGAGGTTGTTTTGTGTCTTTTTGAGGTTGTTTTCTAGTTGTGTGTCTTTTTTAGGTTGTTTTGTGTCTTTTTGAGGTTGTTTTCTAGTTTTGTGTCTTTTGTAGGTTGTTTTGTGTCTTTTTTAGGTTGTTTTCTAGTTGTGTGTCTTTTTTAGGGTTGTTTTCTAGTTTTGTGTCTTTTGTAGGTTGTTTTGTGTCTTTTTGAGGTTGTTTTCTAGTTGTGTGTCTTTTTTAGGTTGTTTTGTGTCTTTTTGTAGTTGTTTTGTGTCTTTATGAGGTTGTTTTCTAGTTTTGTGTCTTTTTGAGGTTGTTTTGTGTCTTTTTGAGGTTGTTTTCTAGTTTTGTGTCTTTTGTAGGTTGTTTTGTATCTTTTTGTAGTTGTTTTGTGTCTTTTTGTAGTTGTTTTCTAGTTGTGTGTCTTTGAGGTTGTTTTGTGTCTTTTTTAGGTTGTTTTCTAGTTGTGTGTCTTTCGTAGGTTGTTTTGTGTCTTTTTGTAGTTGTTTTGTGTCTTTTTGAGGTTGTTTTCTAGTTTTGTGTCTTTTTGAGGTTGTTTATTGTCTATTTCTCGCCTTTCTTTCATCTTTCGTTGTCATATTGTAACATGTTGCGTCTCTTTGTCTTTTTGTGGTTGTGTCTCTTTGCATCTCTTCGTGGTCATTTGAATGATTGATGACTGATTGACTGACTGATTGACTGATTGACTGATTGATTGATTGATTGATTGATTGATTGACTGATTGACTGATTGACTGATTGATTGATTGATTGATTGATTGATTGATTGCAAGCCCCCGGTCCTTTTCCAGCTCATATAATCTCATAAACGATTTATACAATTTTAAACTCAAATCTAGAAGAATATAAATCGGTTTACATCATTCTAAAAAAAAAGATAGGGCTGGATTTGATAGTTCAAAATGAAGATTAAACAAATATTATTTACAGTTTTATGGAACGTGATTTTTCCTCATGCATCACGGACCGGCTGTATATCGTATTTAAATATCCAAACATCTCAGATCTCTATGATGTGTTTTACAGTTCACTCTTTGTTTGATGACGTGGTTCAAAGAGATGTCTCTGTTTTTATTCCAGAGTTGTAGAATAGTAGATTTAAAATGGATGCCAGGGTTACGGAGCCGCAGAGCTTGTGGGTTTGAAACGTTGCTTTCTCCATTGTTCACTCCATCACAGATGTTCACTCCATCATAAATGTTCACTCCATCACAGATGGGCGTCTCATCTCATCACATCTTCAGAAAAATAATGTTCCATCTATAAAGTATGTTCATAGCATCGGACATACTTTAACAACAACTAAACGTATCAGCTCACGCGTTTACGCTTATTCACTTTTAGATGTATTCACTGAGATTTAGATGTTACGGCTGTATGCTAAATATTAAGCTACGTTCAGCTAGTTAGCGTAGCTTAGCACAAAGACTGGCTAGCCTGGCTCAAAAGCTCACTACATAACACGTAGCATCTCGTTTGTGTATTTTATACAGAAACCAAAGCGTTACAACTAGTTTACAGAGAGGTTTGTGTAAGCTAGCTGTTCCATCTGTTTTCAGTCCTTATGCTAAGCTAAGCTAAGCGTTTGCTGGTTGGAATCTGAGACTAAACTCTCGTCAGAAAGTGAATAAGCGTCTCAGAATGTCAAACTATTCATTCAACGTGTCCTAAGAGTACTAACAAAGATAAATCTATACTTCTCTTTGGTACCGATTTCATTCTGAATATAAAAACACAATCTTTTTGGTAGGACATCCTGAGGAGATGGACTCCGTTTGGGCCACCACAGTTCTGCTGGTTCCGTGTGTCGTGGTTCTCACCGCCGGCCTAGTCTACCTCTACAGCTTCATCACGGCTCTGCTGGCCAACACCTCCGTACGCAACAAGGTGGTGGTCGTCACCGACGCCCTGTCCGGGCTCGGGAAAGGTACCAAGACCTCATGTAGTCCTGGTCCTCTGTAGACCTCATGTAGTCCTGGTCCTCTAGAGACCTCATGTAGTCCTGGTCCTCTGTAGACCTCATGTAGTCCTGGTCCTCTAGAGACCTCATGTAGTCCTGGTCCTCTAGAGACCTCATGTAGTCCTTGTCCTCTGTAGACCTCATGTAGTCCTGGTCCTTTAGAGACCTCATGTAGTCCTGGTCCTCTGTAGACCTCAGTGTAGTCCTGGTCCTCTGTAGGCCTCATAAGGTCCACTAGAACCAACACTACCACTTTAGTCCACAGGGGGCGCCAGAACCAAGCCAGAACAGAAAGGTCCTCACAGTAACCTCCCCAGTCAGAAGCTGCTCTGCTGGACTAAGATGGTTTTATTGAAGCGTGAACTCTTCTTCACAGAATGTGCCGGAGTGTTCCACCGAGGAGGAGCGAGGCTGATCCTCTGTGGGAGGAGCTGGGAGAAGCTGGAAGAACTCGCTGATGATTTGGCGAACGCCTCAGACCCGACGGTGGTGAGAACCGGCTCTGAAGAAGAGATACTCACAAGTACAAGTACAAGTACAAGTACAAGTACAAGTACAAGTACTGGTTCTGCAGGGATATGTCTCTGGTGGATTAATATATATGACATTATTAGATTTAAATATGATGCATCTATTTAGAGACGCGTGTTACTGTTGTAGCCGCAGGTGGATGAGGTGGTTTGGTCCAGTGGTTCTCAACCTGGGGGTCGCACCCCTCCAAAGGGTCACCAGATACATCTGAGGGGTCGTGAGATGACTTCACCTTTTGGGACTTCTATCTCATCGTTGCTGTTTGTTTTGACATTTGATATCATTTCACCTCTTGGGACTCAAACTGTTTCTCACAGAAATCTGAAACGAGACCATGATTACTTTGTTAGTCCACTCAGATTGGAAACCACGGGTTCTATCTCAAACAATGTGTTTTATAAATGTGATATATGTTCACGTACAAACTGTAGAAGATAAGGAGAATAAAGGAGCTCACAATGGATCAAAACTACATCTTTGAGTCGGTCCACTTTACCTGTTTGCTGCTGTAGATCCTGCAATGTAAAGGAATATCTAATCTAAATGGTTTATAATCCTGTAATGTCCCCACTGCAGGACTAATATAGTAATATCTAATCTAAATGAATCATAATCCTGTAATGTCCCCACTGCAGGACTAATATAGTAATATCTAATCTAAATGAATCATAATCCTGTAATGTCCCCACTGCAGGACTAATGAAGTAATATCTAATCTAAATGATTCATAATCCTGTAATGTCCCCACTGCAGGACTAATGAAGTCATATCTAATCTAAATGATTCATAACTCTCCTCAGACGTTCCCCTCTAAGCTGGTGCTGCTGGAGTTCGGGGACCTGGACAGCATGCCGGAGGTGATCTGTGAGATCCTGGAGTGTTACGGCTGCCTGGACATCGTCATCTTCAACAGCAGCATGAAGGTCCGAGCTCCTGCTCAGAGCGTGTCTCTGGAGATGGACAAGCTACTGATGGACAACAACTACTTCGGACCGGCCACGCTGGCCAAAGGTAGACGATGAGACTTCAGTCTGCAGACGACGAGACGCTTCAGTCTGCAGACGACGAGACGCTTCAGTCTGCAGACGACGAGACGCTTCAGTCTGCAGACGACGAGACGCTTCAGTCTGCAGACGACGAGACGCTTCAGTCTGCAGACGACGAGACGCTTCAGTCTGCAGACGACGAGACGCTTCAGTCTGCTGACGACGAGACGCTTCAGTCTGCAGACGACGAGACGCTTCAGTCTGCAGACGACGAGACGCTTCAGTCTGCAGACGACGAGACGCTTCAGTCTGCAGACGACGAGACGCTTCAGTCTGCAGACGACGAGACGCTTCAGTCTGCAGACGACGAGACGCTTCAGTCTGCAGACGACGAGACGCTTCAGTCTGCTGACGACGAGACGCTTCAGTCTGCAGACGACGAGACGCTTCAGTCTGCTGACGACGAGACGCTTCAGTCTGCAGACGACGAGACGCTTCAGTCTGCAGACGACGAGACGCTTCAGTCTGCAGACGACGAGACGCTTCAGTCTGCAGACGACGAGACGCTTCAGTCTGCTGACGACGAGACGCTTCAGTCTGCAGACGACGAGACGCTTCAGTCTGCAGACGACGAGACGCTTCAGTCTGCAGACGACGAGATGCGTCAGTCTGCTGACGACGAGACGCTTCAGTCTGCAGACGACGAGACGCTTCAGTCTGCAGACGACGAGACGCTTCAGTCTGCAGACGACAAGACGCTTCAGTCTGCTGACGACGAGACGCTTCAGTCTGCAGACGACGAGACGCTTCAGTCTGCAGACGACGAGACGCTTCAGTCTGCTGACGACGAGACGCTTCAGTCTGCAGACGAGACGCTTCAGTCTGCTGACGACGAGACGCTTCAGTCTGCAGACGACGAGACGCTTCAGTCTGCAGACGAGACGCTTCAGTCTGCAGACGACGAGACGCTTCAGTCTGCAGACGACGAGACGCTTCAGTCTGCTGACGACGAGACGCTTCAGTCTGCAGACGAGACGCTTCAGTCTGCAGACGACGAGACGCTTCAGTCTGCAGACGACGAGACGCTTCAGTCTGCAGACGAGACGCTTCAGTCTGCAGACGACGAGACGCTTCAGTCTGCAGACGAGACGCTTCAGTCTGCAGACGACAAGACACTTCAGTCTGCAGACGACGAGACGCTTCAGTCTGCAGACGACGAGACGCTTCAGTCTGCAGACGACGAGACGCTTCAGTCTGCAGACGACGAGACGCTTCAGTCTGCAGACGACGAGACGCTTCAGTCTGCAGACGACGAGACGCTTCAGTCTGCTGACGACGAGACGCTTCAGTCTGCAGACGACGAGACGCTTCAGTCTGCAGACGAGACGCTTCAGTCTGCAGACGAGACGCTTCAGTCTGCTGACGACGAGACGCTTTAGTCTGCAGACGAGACGCTTCAGTCTGCAGACGACGAGACGCTTCAGTCTGCAGACGACGAGACGCCTTAGTCTGCAGACGACGAGACGCTTCAGTCTGCAGACGAGACGCTTCAGTCTGCAGACGACAAGACGCTTAAGTCTGCAGACGACGAGACGCTTCAGTCTGCAGACGACAAGACGCTTCAGTCTGCAGACGAGACGCTTCAGTCTGCAGACGAAGAGACGCTTCAGTCTGCAGACGACGAGACGCTTCAGTCTGCAGACGATGAGACGCTTCAGTCTGCAGACAATGAGACGCTTCAGTCTGCAGACAATGAGACGCTTCAGTCTGCTGACCATGAGACGCTTCAGTCTGCAGACGAGACGCTTCAGTCTGCAGACGACGAGACGCTTCAGTCTGCTGACGACGAGACGCTTCAGTCTGCAGACGACGAGACGCTTCAGTCTGCAGACGACGAGACGCTTCAGTCTGCAGACGAGACGCTTCAGTCTGCAGACGAGACGCTTCAGTCTGCTGACGACGAGACGCTTCAGTCTGCAGACGAGACGCTTCAGTCTGCAGACGACGAGACGCTTCAGTCTGCAGACGACGAGACGCTTCAGTCTGCAGACGACGAGACGCTTCAGTCTGCAGACGACGAGACGCTTCAGTCTGCAGACGACGAGACGCTTCAGTCTGCAGACGACAAGACGCTTAAGTCTGCAGACGACGAGACGCTTCAGTCTGCAGACGACAAGACGCTTCAGTCTGCAGACGAGACGCTTCAGTCTGCAGACGAAGAGACGCTTCAGTCTGCAGACGACGAGACGCTTCAGTCTGCAGACGAAGAGACGCTTCAGTCTGCAGACGACGAGACGCTTCAGTCTGCAGACGATGAGACGCTTCAGTCTGCAGACAATGAGACGCTTCAGTCTGCAGACAATGAGACGCTTCAGTCTGCAGACAATGAGACGCTTCAGTCTGCTGACCACGAGACGCTTCAGTCTGCTGACCACGAGACGCTTCAGTTTGCAGACGAGACGCTTCAGTAGAAGTACTGAAGCAGCCGTCGCTCTGCAGTGAAACATGTGTCGTGTTCTCAGGTCTGCTGCCCTCCATGACCTCCAGGAGAACCGGTCACCTGCTGCTGGTCAACAGCATCCAGGGCAAGATGGCCGTGCCTTTCCGCTCCGCATGTGAGTTCATGAGTTTATGAGTTTATGAGTTGCACTTCTTATTTTAGGGTGCTATTGTACTTAAATTATTTAAATAAATACTAGAGGGTTTGACGTTTCCCTGTTGCTCCATCATAAAGTTGCATTTCTCATTCTGGGTGTCAACTTTTGGATTGAGTGCCATGAAACACAAAAAAATGCAAAGAAAAAAAAGCTATTGTGCAAAACAGACAACAAGAAAACAAAGCCAGTAAAACTATTATCAGAGGCTGAGAATATCCCCAGTGAGTGTTGGTGTTTGCAGCGTTTACACCAGTAGTTCTTAAGCTGTTACAGTGTTGTTATAATCCTTTAGTTATTATGTTAAAATGTCTTTGCACAGATATAACTTTATTTGCATTGTTCTAACAAAGTGATGAAACATGTTATTAGTTTTTGTCTGATGGAGCAATCTGGTTTACTTGAAAGTGATTTACATTTTATTTATTATATTATTTGGATGGAGGAGCCACAAAAAGTCATTTCAATACAAATTCAACATGAACCATTTTGTTACAATTTGTGGGGAACGAACATTTTTCTTCCTCCAAAGTGAGGCGTGAACAAAAAGCTTTACTGATCTGAAGTTGAGGTAAAAGTAAGACTAGTGTGTACTTGTGTGTTCTGTAAAGACGTGTTGTATGTTCTGCTCTGTAAAGACATGCGTTAATGTGCTCTGTCCAGACTCCGCCTCTAAACACGCCGTCCAGGCCTTCTTCGACTGCCTGAGAGCCGAGGTGGAGGAGTACGGCATCTCCGTCAGCATCATCAACCACACCTTCATCAGCCGCTCGGCCCACAAAGAGGCCTCCAGGTCGCTGTGGTCACGTGAGTACACACGCAGAGCAACACGCAGAGCAACACGCAGAGCAACACGCAGAGCAACACGCAGAGCAACACGCAGAGCAACCACCCTGTAGAGCAACGCGCAGAGCAACACGCAGAGCAACATGCAGAGCAACCACACTGTAGGGCAACACGCAGAGCAACACGCAGAGCAACACGCAGAGCAACATGCAGAGCAACACGCAGAGCAACATGCAGAGCAACCACACTGTAGGGCAACACGCAGAGCAACACGCAGAGCAACACGCAGAGCAACATGCAGAGCAACACGCAGAGCAACACGCAGAGCAACATGCAGAGCAACACGCAGAGCAACACGCAGAGCAACACGCAGAGCAACAGGCAGAGCAACATGCAGAGCAACACGCAGAGCAACACGCAGAGCAACCACACTGTAGGGCAACATGCAGAGCAACACGCAGAGCAACACGCAGAGCAACACGCAGAGCAACACGCAGAGCAACATGCAGAGCAACACGCAGAGCAACACGCAGAGCAACCACACTGTAGGGCAACATGCAGAGCAACACGCAGAGCAACACGCAGAGCAACACGCAGAGCAACATGCAGAGCAACACGCAGAGCAACATGCAGAGCAACACACAGAGCAACACGCAGAGCAACACGCAGAGCAACACGCAGAGCAACACGCAGAGCAACACGCAGAGCAACACGCAGAGCAACATGCAGAGCAACCACACTGTAGGGCAACACGCAGAGCAACACGCAGAGCAACATGCAGAGCAACACGCAGAGCAACACGCAGAGCAACACGCAGAGCAACATGCAGAGCAACATGCAGAGCAACACGCAGAGCAACACGCAGAGCAACACGCAGAGCAACATGCAGAGCAACACGCAGAGCAACACGCAGAGCAACATGCAGAGCAACACGCAGAGCAACACGCAGAGCAACCACACTGTAGGGCAACACGCAGAGCAACACGCAGAGCAACACGCAGAGCAACACGCAGAGCAACATGCAGAGCAACACGCAGAGCAACACGCAGAGCAACATGCAACATGCAGAGCAACACGCAGAGCAACACGCAGAGCAACATGCAGAGCAACACGCAGAGCAACACGCAGAGCAACATGCAGAGCAACACGCAGAGCAACACGCAGAGCAACATGCAGAGCAACACGCAGAGCAACATGCAGAGCAACACGCAGAGCAACATGCAGAGCAACACGCAGAGCAACATGCAGAGCAACATGCAGAGCAACACGCAGAGCAACATGCAGAGCAACACGCAGAGCAACATGCAGAGCAACATGCAGAGACACTGCAGGGCAACATGCAGAGCAACATGCAGAGACACTGCAGGGCAACACGCAGAGCAACACGCAGAGCAACACGCAGAGCAACACGCAGAGCAACATGCAGAGCAACACGCAGAGCAACATGCAGAGCAACATGCAGAGCAACACGCAGAGCAACACGCAGAGCAACACGCAGAGCAACATGCAGAGCAACACGCAGAGCAACATGCAGAGCAACACGCAGAGCAACCACACTGTAGGGCAACACGCAGAGCAACACGCAGAGCAACATGCAGAGCAACACGCAGAGCAACACGCAGAGCAACCACACTGTAGGGCAACACGCAGAGCAACACGCAGAGCAACATGCAGAGCAACATGCAGAGCGAGTCATGCTGCCGTATATTAATTGTATTAATTGTTCCTGGTGACTGCATAATCAACGTGGATCCTCCTCTGGGGACCAGGGTCACCTTTGAGTCCAATTCTGTGGATATTTCAGGTTCCCAGAGGGTTTTTATCTCCTCTAACATTCTAGTTGTCATCACTGTTCTTAAACTGCAAAAAGAAAAAGTAATCTGGTGTTACTGGTATCAGATTAAGAAAACAATAGTTTATCGTCCATCAAGAACACAGTAAAGGGAAATATGTAAAACAAATAAACAATAAGATGGTGATTAAGAAAAGGAAATAGCAAACATATATATTAAATTGTTAAGTTATATATGTTTTTTCTTTGACAGTATTGAGACATTTTACTTGAGAAAAGTGTCCTTTGCCACAATAGAAGAAAATACTCCATTTCAAGTAAAATTATTTAAAGTACGAAATTACTTCTGGCAAAAATGTACTTAAGGTTTCAAAAGTAAAAGTACTCACAATGAAAAATGTCATATTGATCATATATGTATAATTTATTGGATTATTAGTATTGATTCATTACTGGTTTAACATGAATAAAACTATTTTAACATGAATAAAACTACATATTTCATAAACTGATGATACATTTAAAATATTGATCTTCAAAGTAGCTGTTAAAGTAAACATATAGTAGTAAACAATGCATTAACAGTATAAAGTAGCATGAATAGAAATATACAAGTCAGACTTCCAGTTAAATACGTTAGTAAAAAATAAAGTTAAACCGTCTACAAGAAATGTGTTGATAAAGAGATGTACGAAGTAAACTTTGGTTATATCGTGCTGTACATCTTTAATGCGTATAAACTTTGGTTATATCGTGCTGTACATCTTTAATGCGTATAAACTTTGGTTATATAGTGTTGTACATCTTTAATGCATATAAACTTTGGTTATATAGTGTTGTACATCTTTAATGCGTATAAACTTTGGTTATATAGTGCTGTGCATCTTTAATGCGTATAAACTTTGGTTATATAGTGCTGTACATCTTTAATGCGTATAAACTTTGGTTATATAGTGTTGTACATCTTTAATGCGTATAAACTTTGGTTATATAGTGCTGTACATCTTTAATGCGTATAAACTTTAGTTATATAGTGTTGTACATCTTTAATGCATATAAACTTTGGTTATATAGTGTTGTACATCTTTAATGCGTATAAACTTTGGTTATATAGTGCTGTGCATCTTTAATGCGTATAAACTTTGGTTATATAGTGTTGTGCATCTTTAATGCGTATAAACTTTGGTTATATAGTGTTGTACATCTTTAATGCGTATAAACTTTGGTTATATAGTGCTGTGCATCTTTAATGCGTATAAACTTTGGTTATATAGTGCTGTACATCTTTAATGCGTATAAACTTTGGTTATATAGTGCTGTACATCTTTAATGCGTACAAACTTTGGTTATATAGTGCTGTACATCTTTAATGCGTATAAACTTTGGTTATATAGTGCTGTACATCTTTAATGCGTATAAACTTTGGTTGTATCGTGCTGTGCATCTTTAATGCGTATAAACTTTGGTTATATAGTGCTGTGCATCTTTAATGCGTATAAACTTTGGTTATATAGTGTTGTACATCTTTAATGCGTATAAACTTTGGTTATATCGTGCTGTGCATCTTTAATGCGTATAAACTTTGGTTATATCGTGTTGTGCATCTTTAATGCGTATAAACTTTGGTTATATCGTGCTGTGCATCTTTAATGCGTATAAACTTTGGTTATATCGTGCTGTACATCTTTAATGCGTATAAACTTTGGTTATATAGTGTTGTACATCTTTAATGCGTATAAACTTTGGTTATATAGTGCTGTGCATCTTTAATGCGTATAAACTTTGGTTATATAGTGCTGTGCATCTTTAATGCGTATAAACTTTGGTTATATAGTGTTGTGCATCTTTAATGCGTATAAACTTTGGTTATATAGTGCTGTGCATCTTTAATGCGTATAAACTTTGGTTATATCGTGCTGTGCATCTTTAATGCGTATAAACTTTGGTTATATCGTGCTGTACATCTTTAATGCGTATAAACTTTGGTTATATAGTGTTGTACATCTTTAATGCGTATAAACTTTGGTTATATCGTGCTGTGCATCTTTAATGCGTATAAACTTTGGTTATATCGTGTTGTGCATCTTTAATGCGTATAAACTTTGGTTATATCGTGCTGTGCATCTTTAATGCGTATAAACTTTGGTTATATAGTGTTGTACATCTTTAATGCGTATAAACTTTGGTTATATCGTGCTGTGCATCTTTAATGCGTATAAACTTTGGTTATATAGTGTTGTGCATCTTTAATGCGTATAAACTTTGGTTATATAGTGTTGTTCATCTTTAATGCGTATAAACTTTGGTTATATCGTGCTGTGCATCTTTAATGCGTATAAACTTTGGTTATATCGTGTTGTGCATCTTTAATGCGTATAAACTTTGGTTATATCGTGCTGTGCATCTTTAATGCGTATAAACTTTGGTTATATCGTGCTGTACATCTTTAATGCGTATAAACTTTGGTTATATAGTGTTGTACATCTTTAATGCGTATAAACTTTGGTTATATAGTGCTGTACATCTTTAATGCGTATAAACTTTGGTTATATAGTGCTGTGCATCTTTAATGCGTATAAACTTTGGTTATATCGTGCTGTGCATCTTTAATGCATATAAACTTTGGTTATATCGTGCTGTACATCTTTAATGCGTATAAACTTTGGTTATATAGTGTTGTACATCTTTAATGCGTATAAACTTTGGTTATATCGTGCTGTGCATCTTTAATGCGAATAAACTTTGGTTATATCGTGTTGTGCATCTTTAATGCGTATAAACTTTGGTTATATCGTGCTGTGCATCTTTAATGCGTATAAACTTTGGTTGTATAGTGTTGTACATCTTTAATGCGTATAAACTTTGGTTATATCGTGTTGTACATCTTTAATGCGTATAAACTTTGGTTATATCGTGCTGTGCATCTTTAATGCGTATAAACTTTGGTTATATAGTGTTGTGCATCTTTAATGCGTATAAACTTTGGTTATATAGTGTTGTACATCTTTAATGCGTATAAACTTTGGTTATATCGTGCTGTGCATCTTTAATGCGTATAAACTTTGGTTATATCGTGTTGTGCATCTTTAATGCGTATAAACTTTGGTTATATCGTGCTGTGCATCTTTAATGCGTATAAACTTTGGTTATATCGTGCTGTACATCTTTAATGCGTATAAACTTTGGTTATATAGTGTTGTACATCTTTAATGCGTATAAACTTTGGTTATATCGTGCTGTGCATCTTTAATGCGTATAAACTTTGGTTATATCGTGTTGTGCATCTTTAATGCGTATAAACTTTGGTTATATAGTGTTGTACATCTTTAATGCGTATAAACTTTGGTTATATCGTGCTGTGCATCTTTAATGCGTATAAACTTTGGTTATATCGTGTTGTGCATCTTTAATGCGTATAAACTTTGGTTATATCGTGCTGTGCATCTTTAATGGGTATAAACTTTGGTTATATCGTGCTGTACATCTTTAATGCGTATAAACTTTGGTTATATAGTGTTGTACATCTTTAATGCGTATAAACTTTGGTTATATCGTGCTGTGCATCTTTAATGCGTATAAACCTTGGTTATATCGTGCTGTACATCTTTAATGCGTATAAACTTTGGTTATATCGTGCTGTGCATCTTTAATGCGTATAAACTTTGGTTATATCGTGCTGTGCATCTTTAATGCGTATAAACTTTGGTTATATAGTGCTGTACATCTTTAATGCGTATAAACTTTGGTTATATAGTGCTGTACATCTTTAATGCGTATAAACTTTGGTTATATCGTGCTGTGCATCTTTAATGCGTATAAACTTTGGTTATATCGTGTTGTGCATCTTTAATGCGTATAAACTTTGGTTATATCGTGCTGTGCATCTTTAATGCGTATAAACTTTGGTTATATCGTGCTGTACATCTTTAATGCGTATAAACTTTGGTTATATAGTGTTGTACATCTTTAATGCGTATAAACTTTGGTTATATCGTGCTGTGCATCTTTAATGCGTATAAACTTTGGTTATATCGTGTTGTGCATCTTTAATGCGTATAAACTTTGGTTATATCGTGCTGTGCATCTTTAATGCGTATAAACTTTGGTTATATCGTGCTGTACATCTTTAATGCGTATAAACTTTGGTTATATAGTGTTGTACATCTTTAATGCGTATAAACTTTGGTTATATCGTGCTGTGCATCTTTAATGCGTATAAACCTTGGTTATATCGTGCTGTACATCTTTAATGCGTATAAACTTTGGTTATATCGTGCTGTGCATCTTTAATGCGTATAAACTTTGGTTATATCGTGCTGTGCATCTTTAATGCGTATAAACTTTGGTTATATAGTGCTGTACATCTTTAATGCGTATAAACTTTGGTTATATAGTGCTGTACATCTTTAATGCGTATAAACTTTGGTTATATCGTGCTGTGCATCTTTAATGCGTATAAACTTTGGTTATATAGTGCTGTACATCTTTAATGCGTATAAACTTTGGTTATATAGTGCTGTACATCTTTAATGCGTATAAACTTTGGTTATATCGTGCTGTGCATCTTTAATGCGTATAAACCTTGGTTATATCGTGCTGTACATCTTTAATGCGTATAAACTTTGGTTATATCGTGCTGTGCATCTTTAATGCGTATAAACTTTGGTTATATCGTGCTGTGCATCTTTAATGCGTATAAACTTTGGTTATATAGTGCTGTACATCTTTAATGCGTATAAACTTTGGTTATATAGTGCTGTACATCTTTAATGCGTATAAACTTTGGTTATATCGTGCTGTGCATCTTTAATGCGTATAAACTTTGGTTATATAGTGCTGTACATCTTTAATGCGTATAAACTTTGGTTATATAGTGCTGTGCATCTTTAATGCGTATAAACTTTGGTTATATCGTGCTGTCCATCTTTAATGCGTATAAACTTTGGTTATATAGTGCTGTACATCTTTAATGCGTATAAACTTTGGTTATATCGTGCTGTCCATCTTTAATGCGTATAAACTTTGGTTATATCGTGCTGTACATCTTTAATGCGTGTAAACTTTGGTTATATAGTGCTGTACATCTTTAATGCGTATAAACTTTGGTTATATAGTGTTGTACATCTTTAATGCATATAAACTTTGGTTATATCGTGCTGTACATCTTTAATGCGTATAAACTTTGGTTATATAGTGCTGTACATCTTTAATGCGTATAAACTTTGGTTATATAGTGCTGTGCATCTTTAATGCGTATAAACTTTGGTTATATCGTGCTGTACATCTTTAATGCGTATAAACTTTGGTTATATCGTGCTGTACATCTTTAATGCGTATAAACTTTGGTTATATCGTGCTGTGCATCTTTAATGCGTATAAACTTTGGTTATATCGTGCTGTACATCTTTAATGCGTATAAACTTTGGTTATATAGTGCTGTACATCTTTAATGCGTATAAACTTTGGTTATATCGTGCTGTACATCTTTAATGCGTATAAACTTTGGTTATATCGTGCTGTGCATCTTTAATGCGTATAAACTTTGGTTATATAGTGCTGTACATCTTTAATGCGTATAAACTTTGGTTATATAGTGTTGTACATCTTTAATGCATATAAACTTTGGTTATATCGTGCTGTACATCTTTAATGCGTATAAACTTTGGTTATATCGTGCTGTGCATCTTTAATGCGTATAAACTTTGGTTATATCGTGCTGTGCATCTTTAATGCGTATAAACTTTGGTTATATCGTGCTGTACATCTTTAATGCGTATAAACTTTGGTTATATAGTGCTGTACTCTGTCTCTGCAGTGCTGTACACACAGAAGCCTCTGGGCGTCTCCCCGGTCGAGGCCGCCGCTCAGGTGCTGCAGACTCTGAGCAGCAGGAAGAGCGAGGTGCTCATCGCCGCCTCGCTGCCGAGGGCGGCGCTCTACTCCAGATGCCTCTTCCCAGACGTCTTCTTCTCCGTGATGGCGGCCGGAGTGAAGAGCGCTGCGGCGGCCGAGAGCCTGGAGCGCTGACCGCATGATTATGTTCTGCTTCACCCTCTCGTCCAACACATAATCAATATCAAGGATTATGTTCTGCTTCACCCTCTCATCCAACACATAATCAATATTAATGATTATGTTCTGCTTCACCCTCTCATCCAATGCATAATCAATATCAAGGATTATGTTCTGCTTCACCCTCTCGTCCAATGCATAATCAATATCAAGGATTATGTTCTGCTTCACCCTCTCATCCAATGCATAATCAATATTAATGATCGTGTTCTGCTTCACCCTCTCATCCAACACATAATCAATATTAATGATTATGTTCTGCTTCACCCTCTCATCCAATGCATAATCAATATTAATGATTATGTTCTGCTTCACCCTCTCATCCAATGCATAATCAATATTAATGATTATGTTCTGCTTCACCCTCTCATCCAACACATAATCAATATTAATGATTATGTTCTGCTTCACCCTCTCATCCAACACATAATCAATATCACTGTTATAAACTCGATGAAGTGATCTTCAAGGTCGCGATGAAGAAAACCTTGAGTCTGTTCTTGTGATTGTGGCCTTAGAACAGAAATAAAAAGCATTCATGTGTAAACTCTAGTCATGTCAAAGTTATTTTCTTTTTCTTTTAATGAATTGTATTATTTATTTTTTTAGGATTTTCTGGAATTAAACATCTAATCTGACACTAATTATATAGATTTTTTTAAAGAAATACTCAATTTAAACCCAAGTAAATATGAATGTATTATTAGAAAATGTAGTGTAAACGGGTAGAAGGATAATTATTGAATACTTTTAGTTTTCTCTTAAATTAATACCAATTTGTTGTGATCTTTCTAGATCCTTAAACAAATATTCAGAAACTACAGAACTGTAAATTAAGAAACCCGTATAAACGCACATGTTCTGAAATGTTCATCCTTTAATCACATTTATAGACATGTTTAAGTAATACTAATAAAAAGAAAAGCTCAATTTAAAATCAAGTAAATATTAATGTACTATGAGAAAATGTTAATCTGTTGAAGCATATTTTTGCCTTTAAATGCGTAGAAGGATCATTTAGAAATACTTTTAGTGTTTTCACTTAAATTAATACTAAATTATTTAGATATTTCTAGAAAGTTTCTTTGGAAATAATGAATATAATTACGTTATACATTGTGAAGAAAACATTTATAATAATTCCATCACTGTAAAGTAATCATTGTGAGTGAAGACGCCCCCTGGTGGTCAGTCTGCAGAACTACCACTACAGTCTGCTGTAGCAGTATCACGTGTATATTGCGTGTACATTGCGTGTATTACGTGTATATTGCGTGTATTCTTCATGCTTAAATGGCCTTTAAAGTGTTGTCCAGACTCTCTGCGGTGGTCCAGCGGCTGAGGCCTCCTCCCGCTGCCGCCCGCAGCGCGCGGAGCTCCGGCTGCGGCCTCGCGGTGCAACACGACCGGCGGACGCGGCGCTTCAGCGTGGCTCCGGGCCGCGGGGCTCCGGGCCGCGGGGCCGGTGAGCAGGGCCGCCGGGGAGGGCGCACCGGGGACCGGGGAGACCCAGCACGGGAGACCGGCGTCTAGACGTGGCCTGCTGGGAGAATTTACCTTTTTAAAAGAAACAGCTGCTTCTTTACGGACGTTTATTTGGATTTTACACAAATGTTGATTAGTGCCGTGTTTGCTCGTTGAGAACTGAACTGAGAGCGAAACTTCATTTATGAATCGAAAGACTTTAGTTTGACTATGAACTGCTCACGTGACTCAGATATGAATCACCTGCACTTCATGAATGTGTTATGTTCATGTTAGAAGATAAAGAAACAGCTCAGGACATTAAATACTAATACTACAGGTATTCTGTAGTAACACTTCAATACTAATACTACAGGTATTCTGTAGTAACACTTCAATACTAATACTACAGGTATTCTGTAGTAACACTTCAATACTAATACTACTGAACAGGTATTCTGTAGTAACACTTCAATACTAATACTACTGAACAGGTATTCTGTAGTTAACATGTAAATACTAATACTACAGGTATTCTGTAGTTAACATGTAAATACTAATACTACAGGTGTTCTGTAGTTAACATGTAAATACTAATACTACAGGTATTCTGTAGTAACACTTCAATACTAATACTACAGGTATTCTGTAGTAACATGTAAATACTAATACTACAGGTATTCTGTAGTAACACTTCAATACTAATACTACAGGTATTCTGTAGTAACACTTCAATACTAATACTACTGAACAGGTATTCTGTAGTAACACTTCAATACTAATACTACTGAACAGGTATTCTGTAGTAACACTTCAATACTAATACTACTGAACAGGTATTCTGTAGTTAACATGTAAATACTAATACTACAGGTGTTCTGTAGTTAACATGTAAATACTAATACTACAGGTATTCTGTAGTAACACTTCAATACTAATACTACAGGTATTCTGTAGTAACACTTCAATACTAATACTACAGGTATTCTGTAGTTAACATGTAAATACTAATACTACAGGTATTCTGTAGTAACACTTCAATACTAATACTACTGAACAGGTATTCTGTAGTTAACATGTAAATACTAATACTACAGGTATTCTGTAGTAACACTTCAATACTAATACTACAGGTATTCTGTAGTAACACTTCAATACTAATACTACAGGTATTCTGTAGTAACACTTCAATACTAATACTACAGGTATTCTGTAGTAACATGTAAATACTAATACTACAGGTATTCTGTAGTAACACTTCAATACTAATACTACAGGTATTCTGTAGTAACACTTCAATACTAATACTACTGAACAGGTATTCTGTAGTAACACTTCAATACTAATACTACTGAACAGGTATTCTGTAGTTAACATGTAAATACTAATACTACAGGTGTTCTGTAGTTAACATGTAAATACTAATACTACAGGTATTCTGTAGTAACACTTCAATACTAATACTACAGGTATTCTGTAGTAACACTTCAATACTAATACTACTGAACAGGTATTCTGTAGTAACACTTCAATACTAATACTACTGAACAGGTATTCTGTAGTAACACTTCAATACTAATACTACTGAACAGGTATTCTGTAGTTAACATGTAAATACTAATACTACAGGTATTCTGTAGTTAACATGTAAATACTAATACTACAGGTGTTCTGTAGTTAACATGTAAATACTAATACTACAGGTATTCTGTAGTAACACTTCAATACTAATACTACAGGTATTCTGTAGTAACACTTCAATACTAATACTACAGGTATTCTGTAGTAACACTTCAATACTAATACTACTGAACAGGTATTCTGTAGTTAACATGTAAATACTAATACTACAGGTGTTCTGTAGTTAACATGTAAATACTAATACTACAGGTATTCTGTAGTTAACATGTAAATACTAATACTACAGGTATTCTGTAGTTAACATGTAAATACTAATACTACAGGTATTCTGTAGTAACACTTCAATACTAATACTACAGGTATTCTGTAGTAACACTTCAATACTAATACTACTGAACAGGTATTCTGTAGTAACACTTCAATACTAATACTACTGAACAGGTATTCTGTAGTAACACTTCAATACTAATACTACTGAACAGGTATTCTGTAGTTAACATGTAAATACTAATACTACAGGTATTCTGTAGTTAACATGTAAATACTAATACTACAGGTGTTCTGTAGTTAACATGTAAATACTAATACTACAGGTATTCTGTAGTAACACTTCAATACTAATACTACAGGTATTCTGTAGTAACACTTCAATACTAATACTACAGGTATTCTGTAGTAACACTTCAATACTAATACTACTGAACAGGTATTCTGTAGTTAACATGTAAATACTAATACTACAGGTGTTCTGTAGTTAACATGTAAATACTAATACTACAGGTATTCTGTAGTTAACATGTAAATACTAATACTACAGGTATTCTGTAGTTAACATGTAAATACTAATACTACAGGTATTCTGTAGTAACACTTCAATACTAATACTACAGGTATTCTGTAGTAACACTTCAATACTAATACTACTGAACAGGTATTCTGTAGTAACACTTCAATACTAATACTACTGAACAGGTATTCTGTAGTAACACTTCAATACTAATACTACTGAACAGGTATTCTGTAGTTAACATGTACATACTAATACTACAGGTATTCTGTAGTAACACTTCAATACTAATACTACAGGTATTCTGTAGTAACACTTCAATACTAATACTACTGAACAGGTATTCTGTAGTAACACTTCAATACTAATACTACTGAACAGGTATTCTGTAGTAACACTTCAATACTAATACTACTGAACAGGTATTCTGTAGTTAACATGTAAATACTAATACTACAGGTATTCTGTAGTTAACATGTAAATACTAATACTACAGGTGTTCTGTAGTTAACATGTAAATACTAATACTACAGGTATTCTGTAGTAACACTTCAATACTAATACTACAGGTATTCTGTAGTAACACTTCAATACTAATACTACAGGTATTCTGTAGTAACACTTCAATACTAATACTACTGAACAGGTATTCTGTAGTTAACATGTAAATACTAATACTACAGGTGTTCTGTAGTT
>JBAMJR010000489.1:140000-172500 GCA_038501785.1 Myoxocephalus aenaeus | reverse complement strand
TGGCAGCGGCAGAAGCAGCGGCGGCAGCGGCAGAAGCAGTGGCGGCAGCGGCAGAAGCAGCGGCAGTGGCAGCGGCAGAAGCAGCGGCGGCGGCGGCAGAAGCAGCGGCGGCGGCGGCAGAAGCAGCGGCGGCGGCGGCAGCGGCGGCCTGCACATCCTGCAGCTTTCTCCAGATTAGTGCAAAGACGTTTTGAAAATTGCAGCCCGCTTCCTCCCACAAATAATTTCAAACGGAAAGATTTGATGAAATACATGTCGTGTCAAAGCCGACCATGTCACATTATTTCCCCAAAAAAAAGAAAGGATCTGTGGCAACAAACCAATATGCCTCCTGCATTATAAATGTAAATCCCGATCTGGGTCCAGAGAAGCAGCCTGAAACGGTTCCGGCGGGTCACTACAGTCTTTAACAATAGGCCTCTCCCTGCGTCTCCGGCTCCCCGTCCGGCTCCACCTCGTATGCGGTTCCCCTGGAGGGTTTGTGGCCGTTGACCGGCAGCTCTAGCTGAGCCTCGGCGGTCAGGTACATGTCCCACATCTGGTCGGGGAGGTGGTGCTCCATCATCTTCTGCTTGATCATCAGGCTCTTGGCGATGTTCCGCCGCTTGTACTTGAACTCCACGATGGTCTTCGTGTACCGGTTCAGCGCCGTCACCGCGGAGCCCATGCAGGTGCCGAAGGATCCCCATGCCAAGCTGAGGGGAGGGTGAGAAAATTAAAAGAGATATGTTTTTTTTTGTCCATTTAAAAAAAATCGCCGCTGTTAAACTAAACAGACAGAGCAGGCGTAGGTACCAAATCCACGGCCCGTCACTGCGTATATACAGGACTGTCTCAGAAAATTAGAATATTGTGATAAAGTTCTTTATTTTCTGTAATGCAATAAAAAAAACAAAAATGTCATGCATTCTGGATTCATTACAAATCAACTGAAATATTGCAAGCCTTTTATTCTATTAATATTGCTGATTATGGCTTACAGCTTAAGAAAACTCAAATATCCTATCTCTAAATATTAGAATATTTCCTCAGACCAAGTAAAAAAAAAGATTGATAACAGCAAAACAAAATCAAACATTAGAAAATGTCCATTAATGCACTCAGTACTTGGTTGGGAATCCTTTTGCACGGATTACAGCATCAATGCGGCGTGGCATGGAGGCAATCAGCCTGTGGCATTGCTGAGGTGTTATGGATGCCCAGGATGCTTCAATAGCGGCCTTTAGCTCATTTGCATTGTTGGGTCTGGTGTCTTTCAGCTTCCTCTTCACAATACCCCACAAATTCTCTATGGGGTTCAGGTCAGGGGAATTGGCAGGCCAATCGAGGACAGTAATGCCATGGGCAGTACACCAGTTACTGGTGGTTCTGGCACTGTGGGCAGGTGCCAGATCATGCTGGAAAATGAAATCCTCATCTCCATAGAGCTTTTCAGCAGACGGAAGCATGTAGTGCTCTAAAATCTCTGGACAATTAATGGACATTTTCTAATGTTTGATTTTGTTTTGCTGTTATCAATCTTTTTTTTTACTTGGTCTGAGGAAATATTCTAATATTTAGAGATAGGATATTTGAGTTTTCTTAAGCTGTAAGCCATAATCAGCAATATTTATAGAATAAAAGGCTTGCAATATTTCAGTTGATTTGTAATGAATCCAGAATGCATGACATTTTTGTTTTTTTAATTGCATTACAGAAAATAAAGAACTTTATCACAATATTCTAATTTTCTGAGACAGTCCTGTATATACATTTTTCAGTGGCTTTAAAAATAGCTTACACATAAGACCAGCTGTAGTCCCAGGTCTTGGGCCTCCAGTCTTCTGGTCCCATAGCAACAGCCAGCTGGAATATGGTGGTGAACATCATGTGGGCCACCATCCCACAAAGACCTGAGAGAAGAGCCAATCAGTGAGTGAGACGAAGTAAAGTGTACATCTGACTTCATGACCATAATGTACTAAATGAACATCATGCTGTATTGAAGAAGACTAGAAACTAGAGATTGAGACATAAACTCATGTTTACAATGTTTACTGAGGGAATACATCAAGAGAGAAGTAGAGTCATTTATATAGACTTCTATACAACCAGAGGAGTCGCCCCCTGGTGGTCAGGAGAGAGAATGCAGCTTTAACACATGAAGCATAGACTTCTATACAACCAGAGGAGTCGCCCCCTGGTGGTCAGCAGAGAGAATGCAGCTTTAACACATGAAGCATAGACTTCTATACAACCAGAGGAATCACCCCCTGGTGGTCAGGAGAGAGAATGCAGCTTTAACACATGAAGCATAGACTTCTATACAACCAGAGGAGTCGCCCCCTGGTGGTCAGGAGAGAGAATGCAGCTTTAACACATGAAGCATAGACTTCTATACAACCAGAGGAGTCGCCCCCTGGTGGTCAGGAGAGAGAATGCAGCTTTAACACATGAAGCATAGACTTCTATACAACCAGAGGAGTCACCCCCTGGTGGTCAGGAGAGAGAATGCAGCTTTAACACATGAAGCATAGACTTCTATACAACCAGAGGAGTCGCCCCCTGGTGGTCAGGAGAGAGAATGCAGCTTTAACACATGAAGCATAGACTTCTATACAACCAGAGGAGTCACCCCCTGGTGGTCAGGAGAGAGAATGCAGCTTTAACACATGAAGCATAGACTTCTATACAACCAGAGGAGTCGCCCCCTGGTGGTCAGGAGAGAGAATGCAGCTTTAACACATGAAGCATATACTTCTATACAACCAGAGGAGTCGCCCCCTGGTGGTCAGGAGAGAGAATGCAGCTTTAACACATGAAGCATAGACTTCTATACAACCAGAGGAGTCGCCCCCTGGTGGTCAGGAGAGAGAATGCAGCTTTAACACATGAAGCATAGACTTCGATAAATATAAAAAAAGACATTAAGACAGCAGTACCACAAAAAAAAGTGCAAATAGTGCAGATGGAGGTGTCTGATTAATTGTTCATCAGAGTGACGGCCAGTGGAAACGTAAAGAGAGTTCTTTATTGAACAGTTAAACTGGTTGAGGTGAACTGTCCTCTCTGTTATGTTTCCTGGCCCTCTCTCATCCAGCAGCCTGCCTCTCCACAGCTGCTTTTCTTGGGATTAACTGGTAACAACGGAGGGGGATGGGATGGAGGAGGAGGAGGAGGAGGAGGGTAGAGGGAGCTCCTCTCGGCAGGTCTTGGTCACAGCCCAAAACCGCTGCCCCGGCTCCAATCCGATTAGTCCACAAACCAGCAAATCCTCCGCGGTAGTGAGGACGCAGGACGCTCTGTGTGCTGCTCTGCTGCCACTCGCTTACAGTCATCTCACAGAATACAGTAACGCAGCACTGTTTACTGCCACTGTTTAGCCTTTAGAAGCGGTCTAAAGACATCCAATGGATTGTTTTTAACACACTATAATGTGGAAGAATCAACCATTATTTATGTTTTTGTCAACAACTGTAGTTCCTCTTGTGAGCATCCGTCAGTGAATAAACAGACAATGAATAATAATACAGTAAAACAGTTTAACAATATTTATTTAATCTTTAGTATGATGTTTTCTTCACGTATAACCTGGATGGTAACATGTTGATTAAAGTGTTTCCTTCAGTTTAATAGTTGGATAATTTCATCTGATTACATCATAGAGGCAGCGTCTCTCTCTCTTCATATATATATAAATATATATGTTTTCATATATATATATATATATATTATAAATATATATTGTCAACTATTAAATGAATCTTCAACTATATTGTTACTTTATTTATCTGTATTATTAATTTAGTAAATTAAATAATTAGTAGAAATTTAACAATGTTCTGCCTTCATCCCCATTTAATAAATAAATGAACTAGTCGATTCATTATAAGAATAATCGACAGGGTAATCAATTAAAAATTATTGTACCTGTGAGTTATTAAACATTCTGTTAGTGAGACATTTCATTAATATATAATATGTCTTCATTAACAATTAAAATATCCTTATATCTGCTTACAACAACATTATAGTGAGTTAAGAACCAGAACAAATGTTTATTACTGAGAGTTTCTTTGAAATTAAATAAATGTAGTTCATATTTAGTTTGGGGGAGTTTATAGAAAACACTTTCAGAGTTGAGGCTTCTTTGATGCACACAATAAATAAATAAAAATAAATAAAAAAAGGATTAAACTGAAGCTTTTTGGAATACAGTTATTGTTCCCAAAACAGGGAACCAATGAATTAATCCAGATTTATGGCATGAATCTGTGAGACTGTGTCCTTATGTCCAGTTTAAACTGTGATCCTGTGACTGCGTCCCGCTGCGGTTCTCCTCTCTGATTGGTTCAGACCGGCTGGATTTATTTGAGTGATCCCAGAGAAAACTAAATAATGTCGGTGACTGAAGGATTTCACAGTTTGTTTAGATCAGATTATTAGAGATTGAAGTACGGAGGCTGGAGGACGCCACCAGAATCATTGTTATTTTTATTTTCTGATTATCTGTCAATGTATGCATTTAAAAAATATATACATTCTAATGTGAAAATCACAGCACATTATTAATTTGGTTGTAATTATTAAAGAAAAGATTCTAAATGGATAAATCAAAACTTTTCAAAAGGATTTTTCAAATATTTTATTTGATTTTTTTCCATTTAAAAATGTCACAATGCACCTAAAAGTACATTTTTCTATTTGTTTGACCTTTTCAGTGACAAATGCATTTCTTGTGACAGCAGACAATGAGATCAGGGAGATAAGTTCACGGCCTTTCCTCTCTGAGCGTGAAGGTGATGTTAATGCACCAACAATGCAAACTATACATAGAGAGGTACGTAATAAGAGATTTAAACTTTCTGCTTTACAACATAACATACGTCATGTTTTACCCCCTAGTCCTCCTTTAGCTTCGTGGTGGAGACTTGAAGTCATGTGACCATTTTATTACTAAAAATCATAAAAGTGGTTAATTTATGAAGATTTTCTCGCTTAACAAAACGTGTTCGTATCATAAGCGTTAGTTTTTTACGGAGAATATTTTCTGCAATAATACGTCATACAAGCAGTGATATACATACATAAATATATTTATATATATATATTATTTTTTATTTTATTTATTTGTTCCTACTATGGTGACTTACATTCTTACCCTGACCAATCGCACTCCTTATAACTAAACCTAACTGACCAAGGCACCGAGTACCAGCCAATCAGAGCAGAGTATGGAGGCTCAAGCTTTCACACCTTAGCGCCCCCCTGTGGCTGAAGGGCTGTGTTTTACCCCCAGCAGCCACAAGGGGCAACAGTGAGCCTGTTCCCACGCTCAAAAACAAACCATGTCAAGGTGAAAATCAGTGGTGTATAGTAACGAAGTAGAAATACTTCGTTACTGTACTTAAGTAGTTTTTTGGGATATATGTACTCTACTTTACTATTTATATTTCTGTTTACTTTTACTTTTACTTCACTACATTTTGCAAAGAAAACTGGTACTTTTACTCCGATACATTTCCCCTGAAACCTTCGTTACTCGCTACAAAATCAAATCTATCTTTAGAAGAAAGAAAAACACATCCGGGACTGTGGTGGAACACAGACTCCACCAAGCAGGTTTGGAGAATCACAATATTCTGCATTTTCCCTCTGCATCCTCTAGTCCAGCGCTCCCAAACCTTTATGCGTCACGGGCCGGTAACGTGAAGACCAAACTGTCACGGACCGGGTCCGACCTCGGAGAGACAGGAGACAACGACACCTGACGTGTGTTCGTTATGTCCAGTCTACTGACTCTACTGCTAACTAAACCTTTAGTCCAGTCTACTGACTCTACTCCTAACTAAACCTTTAGTCCAGTCTACTGACTCTACTGCTAACTAAACCTTTAGTCCAGTCTACTGACTCTACTGCTAACTAAACCTTTAGTCCAGTCTACTGACTCTACTCCTAACTAAACCTTTAGTCCAGTCTACTGACTCTACTCCTAACTAAACCTTTAGTCCAGTCTACTGACTCTACTGCTAACTAAACCTTTAGTCCAGTCTACTGACTCTACTGCTAACTAAACCTTTAGTCCAGTCTACTGACTCTACTGCTAACTAAACCTTTAGTCCAGTCTACTGACTCTACTCCTAACTAAACCTTTAGTCCAGTCTACTGACTCTACTGCTAACTAAACCTTTAGTCCAGTCTACTGACTCTACTGCTAACTAAACCTTTAGTCCAGTCTACTGACTCTACTGCTAACTAAACCTTTAGTCCAGTCTACTGACTCTACTGCTAACTAAACCTTTAGTCCAGTCTACTGACTCTACTCCTAACTAAACCTTTAGTCCAGTCTACTGACTCTACTGCTAACTAAACCTTTAGTCCAGTCTACTGCTTAACTTATAACGCGCTGCACAAAGACAGGATGTTGGAATGGAAGCAGGTTTTCATGCTTTTTTGGCGATCTCAGGATACTCTGCCTTGGTTTTAATCCAGAACACCGGCAGAGTTGAAACAGATTTAAGTTTCATTTTTAGGGTAACGTAACATATTGACATGTGTCAAGAGGTTCCGTCTGAGGTTACCACAGACGGATGTATCTGGTCATTTTTCACAATAAAAAATTTTTCCGGACTTTTTTAATTTAACTTACATTTTTCATTTATTCTTTCTGTGCGGCCCAGTACCAAGGGGCCCGGTACCAAGGGACCCACGGCCCGGTACCAAGGGACCCACGGCCCGGTACCAAGGGACCCACGGACCGTTACCGGGCAGAATGAGCATACTTATAACCACACTGTTACAACTCCTTCATAGTGTCATATTGCTTTTTGGAGAATTACGATGATAAGTTCATAGTAGATGCAAAAGTATACTTAGGTACAATATATTATGTTGAACATAATATATATGGTTATTTTATCAACACAACTCCTGGTCCTTGGTCATGGTGGCCACAGCACTTAAAAGAATAAACTTCATAATTCTCAAAACTCTGACCCATTGCTTTTTTATTAAAAGCATGTACTTGTACTTTTACTTTCAATACTTAAGTACATTTTATATCAGAAAAATACTTTTGATACTTAAGTACAGAAAATATCAGATACTTTAAGACTTTTACTCAAGTAGTATTTTAATAGGTGACTTTTACTTTTACTGGAGTAATTTTCCAGTAAAGTATCTTTACTTTTACTCAAGTACGGCTTTTGGGTACTTTATACAACACTGGTGAAAATATCACTTTATCCCATGAGAGAAAAGATCGGATGAAGGCAAACTCAATACTTTTAATTGAGCTTTATTCATTTATATTTCTAATGATTTATTGTATGTAAATGTTTTAAGGCTTCTAACTTAGCTTTATTTATTTAAACTCCAAACTATGTGTTTCTACGCTGTAAATTGATGATATTTAGAACAGCTTTTCCTAAGTTCCTGTTTCCTTTTTGAGGGTATACATTGTGAAGCGTTGGTACTGAAATAAAGTCTGATGGCTGTTTGTTTTGTAAAAGTACGTCTGTTAGATACCTGACATATTATATAGGTTGTAGGACTCTTCCGCATGGGCAGAACCGGCACTCAGGTGTCGGCTGAAAGGTGAGCTGCAGTTACCTGAGAGGGCGGTGCACAAGGCGGCGAAGGCACTGAGCTTCAGCTTGTTCATGATGCTGAAGCAGGGAAACTGCTCCAGGGTCATCAGAGCGCCGCCGGCGAAGAGCAGCGCGAGGTACAGACTCTCAGCCACGATACACAACCACAAGACCCCTGTGAACACAACACAACAAGGTGAGGTAGACTCTCAGCCACGATACACAACCACAAGACCCCTGTGAACACAACACAACAAGGTGAGGTAGACTCTCAGCCACGATACACAACCACAAGACCCCTGTGAACACAACACAACAAGGTGAGGTAGACTCTCAGCCACGATACACAACCACAAGACCCCTGTGAACACAACACAACAAGGTGAGGTAGACTCTCAGCCACGATACACAACCACAAGACTCCTGTGAACACAACACAACAAGGTGAGGTACAGACTTGAGTGTGTTGTCCTCGTAAGACCCTGATAGTTGACTTGTTGTCCTCGTAAGACCCTGATAGTTGACTTGTTGTCCTCGTAAGACCCTGATAGTTGACTTGTTGTCCTCGTAAGACCCTGATAGTTGACTTGTTGTCCTCGTAAGACCCTGATAGTTGACTTGTTGTCCTCGTAAGACCCTGATAGTTGACTTGTTGTCCCTGATGAATGATCCTCTGAGCTCATGGCGGTACTACAGGTCTGATCCTTCCAGGTCTGGAGATCTGGATCTGGTGGTCTGGACTAATGAAAACAGGGCAGCAGCAGCTAATGATGCTAGTTACTTGTAGCAAAGGTAAAGGTGTAGAGGTGATCTCACAGTGCAGGTGCAGGTCTTCTCTCAGGTTTGTGTTGTTGTTGTGCGCTGTGTGACTGTTTGTTGAGCTCATCCTCGCTCTGTCAGTCTGGACTTCAGCTTCTGGAGAAATATCGTTTGATTACCTTTGTTTAGCACAACTTACTGCACGTTGCACTCCTTTAGGCTCTTTTACTCTTATGTTGTGAAATTTGTCCATCATCATCATCATCATCATCATCATCCATCACTATCATCCTTCCATTCATCCCTCCTTCCGTCCATCCGTTCATCATCCATCCAATCATTCATCTGTCCGTCCATCCTGCCACCATCTATCCATCATCCGTCTATCCATCATCTGTCTATCCGTCCATCTCTCCATCCATTATCCATCTGTCTGTCCTTCTCTCTATCCATCATCATCACCATCATCATCATCAGCCATCGTCCGTCCCTCTGGTCATCCATCATCATCCGTCTAAACCCTCCATCGTTCAGCATCGTATATGAATCACTTCCAGGTGCTTCTCTGCTGACACTTCAAAACTCATGATCGGATGCTTCTGGCTGAAATGCATCATGGGAATTTTAAAAGTTGTAGTAATCTTTAATTATGAAGATTCAACCGCGGAAGTTTCATGCTGATCCAAAATTGACGTTCATTTTACTTTTCTATCCTCATTTAAATATTTGTAATCTGGTCTAACTTTGATGTTGACATTAAACATATGAATGTTAAAATATTGAAGTTCAGGTCTCCATGTCTGTACTGAAACATGTTGTTAATAAAGTTTTGTTCCCACTCTCAAAACCTCTAACCAAAACATAAAACCTTTGTTAAAAATATCAAACGTCAGCATTTTACCTCTTTCGTGTTCTGGTGCGATCTCAAAGAAATCTCGACAGTCAAATCCTGTGGAGAAAAAATTCAGTAAAATGAATTAGAATAAAGTGAACAGAGTTATTGTAATTTACTAATCAGAGAGAAAATAAGACTTTCCTTGAATGTAATTGACTGAAAGTCTACACATTGATATAGTTTGACAGATCAAAACTTTTACTAATAAGAACTGAAGGCCGTGGTCAGAAAATGTTAAAATCAAATTAACCTCGTCTAAGAATCATTTCTCTCAAATTAACTCTCTTCATGCTGACTTATTTTTCTGGAAACATTCTGACTTTTCTTCTCACAGCGACATTAATACTTATTGTACGAACTCAACCTGCTTTTCAAGTCTAAAACTATATGTGTTGCATAATTCTAATAATGTCATAAGCCAGCTGGAGATCGATTAAACCATGAAATTATATTCTCAAAATAGTTTTAATTTGTGTTTCTGAGGAACTGATTTCTGTTTACTTTGATGGGAGGAAGTCGGCACATTAAACAATGTGTCTGTAAACTGCAAGACATCCTAAACGTATTGTGAACTCATATCATCAGAGCTTATGAAAGCAGATGGACGCTCGCATGCAGCGCTGAGAGAAATGGTTTTAATCCTTTGTGATTTACAGGATGTTGAGAAAACAACCTCGCCGTGTGCTTTGTGAGGCGCTGCAGCTTCTGCTGCTTACTATTTTACAAAAAAGAGTTTGTTGCTTCTTTAGTCGTCAATATTTAATGTCATCAAGAAAAAAGAAAAAAAAGGTGTGAAACTAAGTTTTCAACGGCTTCCAATCAACAAGTTCTCAAAGTTCTCAAAGCAACTTCCTGATGTGGACTAAAGATTCTCCTCCAGCTGAAGTTAAAGGGTTAAAGGTCAGAGAGTAAACTCACGTGTGAACGTCGTTATGAAACTCGTGCTTTGAGCCGCACGACGAGGAGATCTACTTTCATTTTGCTGCAGGAATCTTTTTGCCGGTCGACTTCCTGTCGTCTTCTGGACCGACGCTTTTTATTAGCTGCAGTTTTTAATTCAGTCACAATCAAAAAGCTGCAGGAGGGTTGGAATGTGACGTTTATGGGATGTACATTTACTAAAGTACCGTATTTTATGAGGCGCTTTCACTCTCCATTTATTGGACAGTTTGTTGTGAACATGGTGGATGGGTTAGTGATACAAAATACTGTCAACTAATAAAATAAGATGCAGAATTATGGATTAATCTACCCAGCACCTTCACCAGCAACACCAATTCAATAACATACTATATTACTTTGAAATGGGTAATTCTGCAAAAAAATATATTTTAATGTTCTGCATTTCAACTATATTTTGGGCTAATACTTTTACCTCAGTAAAAGGTTGAATGCAGGACTTTTACTTGTAACAGAATATTTCTTCTACTTTTACTAAAATATATCTCAGTACTTGGTTTGTTCTGCAGCGTCTTCACCAGCCGCCATCGTTTCCAGATTAAGTTTCATGTTCTGGTTGATGATATTTAGCTTTGACTTTGATTCATTGTCTAGTTTTCACATGCTGCAACATCCCAGCCTCAGGTGAAGTGGACTGCTGGTTATCCCGGTGCATCGGTGATGCACCGGGATAACCAGCAGTCCACTTCATAACCAGCAGTCCACTTCACCTCCCAGACTCAGGTGAAGTGGACTGCTGGTGCATCGTGATGCCTTTCCATGCATTCATTAGCACTTTAATCTGTCCTCACCTCACGGTGTCCTTTTGTTCCTGACGCAAACATTATTATTTATTATGTCCATTTAACAAAGTGTGAAGCTGCCAGGGATCCAAAACACTCAAAAAGGGACACTATAATGGCTCCAAACATTATTATCTGTAGCCTGTGAATCATGAATAAATACCAGTTTTAAAATGTCCGCTGGCCCACAGACATAGACAGGATACTGTGTGAAGGCCTTTCACGGTATGAAATGAAGAGAATAAAACATTCAGTGCATTCACGACGGACCCTGCAGGTTCTCTCATTAGCCTGGAGGTCGCCTGAAGAGGCCTCCGTCATCACTTCCTGTTCTTGAACCCCTGAAGCTGACTCACCGTTCATGTCGGCCGCCTGCTCGCAGGAGAAGAATATCCCCGTGTGGAACTTCCTGAGCAGGAACTTCTCCTCGCCGCTCTCAAAGATGTACTGCACCAAGCGGCTGTCGTTGACGTTGGAGCTGTTGAAGCGGATGCAGAACCACTGCTTCACCTTCAGCGGCGGGCCGGTGCAGAAGGGCTTGGGCACCTTCCTGGTGCCCTCGCACCAGTAGTTGGTGGTCACCGCGGATAAGGCAAAGGCAAACGCCACGAAGTTGAGGGTGAGCGCCAGAGAAGCCCGCCGCCCGCGCTCTAGCCTCATGGTCCAGGCCCGGCAGAGGAAATGAAAAGGCAACTAATCCCGGCTTTCGATATGTAGCCGCCGTGTTTCGCCTCCAGCAGATGTGTCAAATCTTCATAATCTGGTCGGGGCTCGTCGGGTGAGAATCCTGTTGGTCCTCCGGCTCTCATGAAGCGCTGGCACCTGGACTGACGGGTTCATCCTCTCCGCTTCACAGCAGAAGCCCACGGCCGGCTCGGCTCTTCCTCGGCTTCATTTCAACTCTTTGCTCTTCGCTGCTCGTCCTCGCTCCTCCCCTTCTACAAATCTGTTCCTGCAATATTATCCATTACAAATGGCAAATTATGTTCCAGTTTTCCTTTGAGCCGAGTCGTAAAAAAAAAAAGAAAGAGAAAAGAGATTACTATGAGATTAGATTATAATCCAGGACAAATTTACATTTCCCAGATTTTTCCTGCGTTTGATGTCGAAGCGCATCTCCAAACAACCGCCGCCGTGATCAGCTGTTAAACTAAAAGACAGAGCAGGCGTAGGCACCAAGTCCATGGCCCGCCACTGTCTAATGACATCACACTAAAGGAACATCATGCTGGAACTAGAGATTGAGACATAAACTCTACAATGTTTACTGAGGGAATACATCAAGAGAAGTAGAGTCATTTATATAGACTTCTATACAACCAGAGGAGTCGCCCCCTGGTGGTCAGGAGAGAGAATAAAAGTTTTAAGACACTTCCGCATCGGTTTCACTTGGCAGAACTGGAGGTTGCCTCCTGGCTGTATGTATTTGGTGATTTGAGGGCGTTAACATTACTTTATTTCATGACATATAAATTAGTCCTAAACCGTCGACACTATTGCAGAATTAGAGTGGAAATTATCTGTTGAGCAATTTTCAACCATGAAATGATGACTTTCATAAATCGGGTAAGTAATGTCAATATTAACAATATTTGATGGCTTAAAACACAAGTTTAAGTGTGCAGTAGCAACGCTAACATAAAAATGGTAAGCAGGTAATTAATCCCCTTCTAAGGTCAGCGTGTTAGCTAACGTTAATATTCCCTCAATTACAGCATCCGTTTCATGTTTTCAATGCTAAATCTAAAATACACTGAAAAAAAGAAAAGATTAATATAAAACATAAAAGCTTAAAACAATACTTCAGGATGATTGATTTAATTCCTCTAGTTAAGAACCACGGACTCTGACCATGTTCCACACATGCGCTGCTTTTGTCAAGGTTTCAGTTGTATTCAATTAAGCAAGAATGTTTTTCTTGCTGTCTATCTTTATGTGTTCAAAATGGCTACCAATATTCAGAGATATAAGGTCCGATGTGTGTCAACATACAGAAAAGCTTTTGGATGTTTTGCAAGAAAAGTACTTGCGTCCATAAACGTTGATTAATTCTCAGGTGAATTCACCTTTAAACTTGAGAGCAGAACTTTGATTCGTCGCCAGCGTCTAACCGAGTAATTCCCCTGAACAAGAGATTATTTTGAACATTAGTCTTCCATGTAATAAAAATGTAAACACAGGAAGAATAAGTCCAGCATTACACTTGATGAAGTAGTAAGCCTGTTGTTCAGTGAATATTTCCTAGACTCATCCCGCCCTTACATAATAAATACCTGCAGGGTCATTCTGAGTAAAAGCCGTAATATCAGAGTTTAGGACCAACAGATGTGAGCTTTTCCCCTGACACCAGAGATGCTCCACATTCTGTGCATTGTATTAACAAAACATAAATGTTATGTGACCGTGTGAAAGTACATGATGATATTTGAAAGACCAAAGAGTGATTTGGAGTTTTTATAATCTGATTTGGCAAAGGGAGATATTTCAGATGGACGCTCCCAACATAGACAAAGCATTACAACATCCATTAACCAGTTGCCCCTCCCATAATATCTGTCACACACATCTGGGAATACTGTTTACGTTCATCCTGAATACTTAGCGTAGTACATCTAAATGCATCAGCAGTGGAGGGGTGCTAGCTGAGTAGCATACAAATGGATTATCGACAGCTCCAACACTTACACTTACCCAGCGCGGCCCACTCATCCCAATTCATTAATTGCCTTCACTCGCTGTGGTTTCGGCACCACTGCAGCAGATGGTCTTGTAATCTGGCCTGAGACTATTACACTGGAGACACAGATAATCTGATCCCATTTATTGTGGAGGAGCAGCCCACTACCAGAAGGGATTCACCGCAACCCCCACAGCCGGCCTGGTAAGAATCCCTCACTGCCGGGTTACTGCGATCTAATGTCACCGCCTCGTTTTCAACAAAACCTCGATTCACTGTCAGTCTGATGGATCAAGACCTGCGTTTTATATTATATCTACATATAAACAAATAAAAAAACACCAATAAAACATTACCGTAGTAGGTCGCAGTGATACAATAAATTACTCAGTTACATTATGTAATCGTAATAAGAGTAAACAACTTTTATCATCAATCCAGTTGCGCTTCTTAGGAGCTAAACGTTTAAAATCACAGTGCTATGAAGGAGATTGTTTAAAGCAAGCTGCAGTTTTTCCAATAGCTATGTTTGTAGTTTGATCTTTACAATATAAGATTGTGTCATCGGCGTAGAGATAGTCGGTAACTGAGTTTGTTACAATGTAAACAGAAGAGGACCCAGAGTCGATCCCTGGGGAACTCCTTTAGATTCAGAAAGTAGCTGAATTGTTGACTTTATGTGATATTTTGTTAAAATTTGAACGGATCAAAAGTTATCAGGACTAGTTCACCTTCTTAAACAGGTACCTTAATTCTAGTTTTAACTCCTTCAAATCAGCATATTCTTCATAAGTTACATAATTAACCGTTGTTGATATTGCATAACAAGTAAATAGGTTTCTTTACAATGTGTGTAAGTATAAATCAGCGGAAAAGATATTTTTCATTGACATGTTGTTGGTTCATAATATGCATCAATACGCACATTATTTTAGCAAAAAAAATCACTACACCGCCACCAACATTTATTTTTGAATAATAAATAAATAACTCTTTTAATGGGTTTATTATATTCTTTTGAAATATTCTTATATTTCCAACTCAAAATATTCAGGTGCAATAAGACAAACATCATTCGTGGACTACGTTTAAACAAACAAAAACATTTAAAACTTAAAAATAAAAGATATAATATAATATTATGGTGATGGATGTACAGTAGAATAGTGGCTAAATGAAAGTAGCTTGATACTTCTATTACCGATCATGCGTAGCCGGATGTAACTCTACATCACAGAGATTTATTAAACCCGGATGGCAGATGGGATTGCAGTTGAAGCAAAACGGCGTTCGAGGTCCCCAGATGTTGACCTTTAAAGTGTTGGCCACCTGTTGCGTTTAATCCTCTGTTTATACCTCCAGCATTTAACTGTCTTAAAAAAAAGGTGTCATAGTGGTGTGACGTGGTTATCCCCTTAATCTTCCCAGGCAGCTGTCTGGATTTAGGTAGTGATGACCATAATCTCATTTGGCACCTTGAGGGGCAGCCAGGGTGATACACGAGGCAGAGAGAAGTCCACCGAGCGCCGCCGAGGTTTTTACCCCCCAAACACAGGAGGACAGGGCGAAGAAGAAGAACAAGAACAAGAAGAACAAGAAGAACAAGAACAAGAACAAGTCGTCGTCTGCAGGATGGGGAATACTAAGAGCAGCGCTTTGTCGAAGGAGCTGCTGGAGGAACTGAAATCAAACACAAAATACTCCGAGTCCGAGCTCTGCACCTGGTACCAGTCCTTCCTGAAGGAGTGTCCCAGCGGGAAGATCAGCAAGCAGCAGTTTGAGGGCATCTACGCCAGCTTCTTCCCCAACGCCGACCCCACAGAGTACGCGCGGCACGTGTTCAGGAGTTTCGACACCAACGCGGACGGCACTCTGGACTTCAAGGAGTACATCGTCGCTCTGCACCTCACGTCCGGGGGAAAGACCCTGCAGAAGCTGGAGTGGGCCTTCGCCCTGTACGACGTGGATGGGAACGGCACCATCAGCAAGAATGAAATCCTAGAGATCGTTAGGGTACCTACCTTTCTCTTTTCATCAGGATGGGTAGACAAGCAGCATTTGCTGAAGTATTTAGCCCTACAGTAAGACTTCCATAAGGCCTCTCTTACATGGGCAAACGTTGAAGACAAGATGGTGTATTGCTCCATAATTCTTTTTATTTATTTGTTTTCTTCACCTTACGCTCTTTACACCTTTATTCCCGGAAAAGTGTCATGGAAAGTAGAGGGATTTCTAAATCAGTGATTAATGAGTCTTTAATAAATAAATCCTGTTGGTGTTAACTCATAACTCCCCCATTTTAAATTAATAAATATACACTTATGCCAAGCAAAGAAAAGCAGCAAATCATCATATTTCAGAAGCTCGAACCAGTAAATGCGTCATTGATTCATTTTCAGATTATTGTCCAGCACCAACTGAATCCATTGCATAATACTCAGATTATTTATATTATTTTGGGCGTATTTTATGATGAAACTATGCATTAAAAACATGTTACAAATTACTCTCACGCAGTCGATATTCAACATGATTCCTGCCGACGACCAGAAGAATCTCCCCGACGACGAAAACACGCCGGAGAAGAGGGCGGAGAAAATCTGGGAATTCTTCGGGAAGAAGGACAACGGTAACTCACAAAGTCATTAACTTCCTTTTAATGAAACCTTTAAAGCCTCTCTGTGCCTAAAAGCACCACATGTTGATGCTGTTCTCTCTTTTCTTTCCCAGATAAGATCTCAGAGGGAGAGTTCATTCAGGGCGTGATGGACAACAAGGACATCCTGCGGTTGATCCAATACGACGAGCCTCAGAAGATTAAAGACAAGCTGAAAGAGAAGAAGCAATAATATACGGCTAACAAGCCTCTGTGTGATGTTAAGACTTTGTTTAAATCCTCGTGTTCTGGCTGCTTGTCCTCTTCAACCGTGTTTCTTTCTCTCTTTTTGTATTCATTGTTTTTGCTCCAGCAGCAACCAGAACTGCTTGTTTTATCTTTGAACCAGAGAGAAATGCAATCATTGCATTTTCATCCCAGAAAATCAAAAGCTGGGAAACTCTTGAAATGACAATTTAAGACCTGCGTTTGTAACCTTTGTGCTGACATTGTATTAACCATGTAGTAAACATTGTTATACTGCTCTATGAAGCAAAACACAGAAACTTATACTTATGTTTTCAATATGGACCAGGACTACCTAACCATAGAAAGTACAATATTATATAACGAGTGTAGACACAAGAACTAGAAAACAGGTCAAAACTAAACTGCAGCGATTGCTTTCTAGCTAGTTAAGGTTAGCTGGTAAGTTAGCCAAAGCTGCTTTACACTTATTCCTTGACCTATAAAATAATACAGATCATAATTCTGGTGGTCTAACATGTTAGTATTGAGATTTTCCCACCACATAAATTAGATGACAACTATCTTAAATTATAACGGGAAAAAAGATTTAGTACCACCAGAAAAATGTAAAACACTTTGTTTTGGGTAATTAAATTAATTCATTAGCTTAAATGGACAAGAGGGTGTTGCTTGTGTATTTGTCTGTGCCCTTTAGGAAGTAGTATCTAAATGTTCTTTAGGCTTTATGTCAATGTTTAATAATGTTTAAATTAAGATCTAAGAGACTTTAAAATCACATGTTTTTCCATTGAGTTAAACATGAATTTAAAGCTGAAATGGAGAAGGAAGCTGAGGATGAAACATCTAATAGTCCTTTGTGTGAGTGGCTCAATGGAGTCGTTAGCTAACGGTTTATCTTACCAACTAGCCTTAGCTAAAGCTTAAAGTTAGCTCAAGCTAAGTTATCCTGTTTCCTGGTTGAGAAAGAACTATTTTGGCATGATGACAAAAATCTTAAAAAAATGATAAAGAAAAAGGTTTCACCAGATAAACTACTCCGGCTAAAGGCTAACTAGCCTAGTTAGCATTAACCGCCGTCTGTGCTGCCTCTCGTAGAATTATGTGATTTCATTTTTGTTGAACACCTTTAATTAACATGTTTGTGTTGAATTAAACATACATGTATTAGCCTATTAGCTCCAATGGACACAGTGTGTTTTCCCTTCACCTTTTAGATAGTTTTCTATTTGTTTTAATGCAACGACTGTGACAATAATTAATAATCAGCATTAAAAAAAACACACCATTTACAACTTATATCTGTTACACACTGGTGTTTCTTACTGCCTTTCTACTCTCATGTGTGGCAGCGCTCCACAAACGTTTCTCCACTTGAATTGATTCATTAGTTTGAGAGGAAGAAAGTGGAGAGCAGAGCTTCTTATGAGAGGAATTAGTCTCAGGTTAATAATCTGCTGTATCGGCCAATCCGATTAAGACCTGAAGGTCAATGAGAGAACCCTTCACTCAAGTGTAGTGGAGATAATGTGGTGTTGGCACGGCGAAGAGGACTTTAAGTTATAAACATTATTAGGCGAGCTATAAGGAATAATAATATACCGGATGTGTCGAAAGACTGTTTTAATCACAGAATAATAATGACAGTGAAACACTGGCCTTCTAGCACACGGAAGATAACTCCTGTTCTTACTTTGATATTGTAGCGTACATTTTGTGTACTTTTTAGATCGTATTATTACTTAAAAAGATAGTTCTGATGTTTTTAAGAGCCGCTGTAAAGGTGTTTTAAAGTTGTAGACAACAACTCCCGTTTGTCAATGGAGTCTTAACACGAATAACACGAATGCCAATGCTGCCAAAAGGAAGCAAGCTGGCAAGAAGTACAAGTGGGAGCCGCTAACGATGAAGAGTTTTTACACTTTTCTAGCCATCATAATTTACACTTGCCTTGTGTGTATATCTGAGAGGAGTGACTATTGGAAGAAAGGATTTCTTGGGGTCCTGGGAGTTTGCCCAACCAGTCTACATGTGCTTTGTGGACTTGGAAAAGGCTTTCGACCGGGTCCCTCGGGGGGTTTTGTGGGGGGTGCTGCGGGAGTATGGGGTGCCGGACCCGTTGGCACGGGCCATCCGGTCTCTGTACGCCTGCAGTAGGAGCTGTGTTCGTATCCTCGGTAGTAAGTCAGACACGTTCCCGGTGGGTGTTGGTCTCCGCCAGGGCTGCCCTTTATCACCGGTCCTGTTCGTGACTTTCACGGACAGGATATCTAGGCGCAGCCAGGGGGCGGAGAAGATCCGGTTCGGGAATCTCGGGATCGCATCTCTGCTGTTCGCGGATGATGTGGTCCTGTTTGCTTCCTCGGACCGTGACCTCCAGCATTCACTGGGGCGTTTTGCAGCCGAGTGTGAAGCGGCAGGGATGAGAGTTAGCACCTCCAAATCTGAGGCCATGGTGCTCTGCCGGAAACCGATGGACTGCTCCCTCCAGGTGGGGACAAACTGCCTACCCCAAGCGAAGGAGTTCAAGTATCTCGGGGTCTTGTTCACCAGTGAGGGTAAGGTGGAGCGGGAGATCGATAGGCGGATCGGTGCGGCTGCAGCAGTAAAACAGGCGCTGTACCGGTCCGTCTTGGTGAAGAGGGAGCTGAGCCGGAAGGCGAAGCTCTCCATTTACTGGTCGGTCTACGTTCCAACCCTCACCTATGGTCACGAACTCTGGGTCGTGACCGAAAGAACGAGGTCTCGGACACAAGCGGCCGAAATGAGCTTCCTCCGTAGGGTGGCCGGGCTCAGCCTTAGAGATAGGGTAAGGAGCTCGGACATCAGGAGGGAGCTTGGAGTCGAGTCGCTGCTCCTTCGTGTCGAAAGGAGTCAGCTGAGGTGGTTCGGGCATCTAGTCAGGATGCCTCCTGGACGCCTCCCATTAGAGGTTTTCCAGGCACGTCCAACTGGTAGGAGACCCCGGGGAAGACCGAGGACACGCTGGAGGGATTATATCTCCCGGCTGGCCTTGGAACGCCTCGGGGTCCCCCAGGATGAGCTGGAAAGTGTTGCGGGTGAGAGGGAAGCCTGGGTCGGCCTGCTGAACCTGCTGCCACCGCGACCCGACCCCGGATAAGCGGTCGAAAATGGAAGGATGGATGGATGGATTTCCATACAACTACTAGTTCCCAAGTGGCAGCATGACACGGGACCGGTTTGAGTCCATTTGGTGGTCGCGTCACCTCAGCGACCCAAAGGAGGACGAAGAGAACGAAAAGAAGAGGAACACGGCTGAATACGACCCGCTGTTCAAAATAAAGCCCCTGTACACAGACTTGGTGACCGCTTGCCAGGCCAATTACCAGCCATATCAAAACATTTCCATAGACGAGCGGATGGTTGCAAGCAAAGCCCGCAACCGCATGAAGCAGTACCAGAAGGACAAGCCCACGAAATGGGGCTACAAGCTGTATGTGCTGGCGGACTCGTCCAATGGCTACACGTGGAATTTCTTCGTGTACAGAGGGAAACGTGAGACCCCCGTCCCAGGTAAAGGTCTGAGTTACATGTCAGTAATCGACCTTTTATCTTTTCCTCTCCTCGGTAGCGGCTACTTCCTCTACACAGACCATTTTTACACCAGCCCTGTTCTCTTTACGGACCTACTGAAAAAGAACATTGGCTGCTGTGGGACCATCCGCAAACATCGCATTGGCTACCCTAAAACCCAGACCAACATTCTGCCCAAAAAGGCTCAGAGGGGGGACATGCGGTGGCTCCGGAGTGGCGACCTCCTCTTCGTAAAATGGATGGACACCAGGGAGGTCAACATGTGCTCTACCATTCACCAAGCCTACTCCGGAAAGGTGGTGGAGAGAAAGCTGAAGGTGGCTGGTGTGTGGCAGAGCAAGTCCATACCGGTTCTGGACACAATAGTGGATTACAACTGTAATATGGGGGGCGTGGATTTGTCCGATGCCCTGATCTGATATTACAGTGTCTTACACAAGACCATGAAGTGGTATAAGACCTTCTTTTACCACTTCTTGGACATTGCGCTGGTGAACAGTTATTTGTTATACAAAGAGATGTTCAAGCTGAGGCAGGACCCCGCCCATACAAAGCTCCTCACCGACAAGCGGTTCGCGCAGCACTTGATGACGGAAATGATTGCGGTCGCTGGAAGCATGCCAGTCCCACCCCCGCCGCCAGCCTCTACCATGTGCCTGCCCGCTTTGATTGAAGGCACGAGCTCGCGGGCCAGGAGGCACTGCAAGAGGTGCCTTGATGCTGGATTTCCCAGGGTGAAAGCCACTTTGTATTGTTTGAAGTGTCAGGTTCCTCTCTGCTTGAACAAAAAGAGAAACTGCTTCCGGTTGTGGCACGAGGAACGTCAATAGTGTCAGTCCAATAATGAAGGAATTGTGTGCATAGTTTCTTGGTTTTGTATAATGTAAATAGTTTATTGGTTTTGCCTGTTTTTTTAGTTTGTAGAATATAAAGTTTGTGTTTTTACAGGTTTTACAGGTGCCTCTAAATTGACATTCCACCAGCTTGCTGTCTGTACTGTCTGCACCCGGACCTTGTTTGTTTGTTCCTGTTTCTCACCCGTGCAATAAAACACTGGTCTAAGTAAGAACTCTGCTGTCCTGTCGCTGCATTTGGGTCCGTGAACACACCACACCATAACAGAACGGACTGACCAATTATGGACCCAGCAGCCGCAGCAGGATCAACTCCTACAGAGCCTCTACGGACGGCGATTATCAACCAAGGAGTTCTGCTGGGACAGCAAGCCCACCTGCTGCACGATCTAGAAGGCTCACAGCAAGCCCTCAGGAGAGAGGTCTCTGAGATCGGTGGCATGGTGCAAGGCCTCTCGCAACCCCGCCCCTCCCCCCAAGATCAGACGGCGGGGACCGAGCAACCAGTCCTTGAGCCTTTCGTCCCGTCGCCTGCACCTTTCCATGGAGACACAAGGGGGTGTAGAGGTTTCCTCCTGCAGACGTCGTTTGTGTTCAGCCAACAGCCCCGCACATATGCATCAGACAGTTCTAAGATGGCCTATCTGACCGGGTTGTTACATGGCCGAGCTCTCGACTGGGCCCAGGCCTGGTTCAGTCAGAACCCGTTGGACACTGTTACCTTCGAACAATTCCTGGCCGCGTTTAAGTGCGCTTTCGACCTACCTTCATATTCTCAGGATGCTGTTCAACACCTTCTCCACCTCTGTCTGCCCCGTGCGCCCAAAAGAGGGGGCTCGTCAGTAGGAGTGGGAATACTGGCGAGCAACTCCACCCAGGTCTCCCCCCAGAGCCCCGTCTCACAATCCCGGCTAAACTCTGCCTACCGTCCGGTTCTCTGCCGGTCTTGGCACTCATTGACTCTGGAGCAGAACAGAGTTTTTTGGACTCCTCCTTTGCTTCCGCCCATAGGATTCCGTTGGAGGAGTTGGAATGCCCCCTTTGGGCAAACGCTCTGGGTGGAAGCCCCCTGACAAGCATCACTCACCGGACTTGTCCCATTACCCTGCTCGTGTCTGGAAACCACCGGCAGGAGATCCGTCTCTACATCTTCCCGATGCCCCAGACTCCGCTGGTCCTGGGTCACCCCTGGCTCCGGGATCACAACCCTCAGATCGACTGGGCGGGGAATAGAATAATTTGTTGGAGTCCCACTTGTCTCTCGAGGTGCCTCAGGTCCGCCGTTCCCCGGCAGACTCCGTTCCCCAGCACGGCAACTTCCGGAACCGATCTCACCTCTGTCCCCGTCGAGTATGCGGATCTCTGCGAGGTGTTCAGTAAGGAGCGAGCCCTTTCCCTGCCACCCCACCGGCCCTACGACTGCGCCATTGAACTGCTCCCTGGCGCCACCCTACCCTCCAGTCGTCTATACAACCTTTCCCGTCCGGAACGCGTGGCAATGGAGACCTATATCACCGACTCCCTCGCTGCCGGAATCATCCGCCCGTCATCCTCCCCGGTAGGAGCGGGGTTCTTCTTCGTGGCCAAAAAGGACAAGAGTCTTCGTCCGTGCATTGACTACCGAGGGTTAAACCAGATCACCACCCGGAACAAATACCCTCTGCCCCTGCTCGACTCAGCTTTTGAATCCCTATCCGGTGCCACGGTCTTTACCAAACTAGACCTCCGTAATGCTTACCACCTGGTTCGCATACGAGAGGGGGACGAGTGGAAGACAGCGTTCAACACTCCCCTGGGGTATTTTGAGTACTTAGTCATGCCATTCGGTCTTACCAACGCCCCAGCCGTTTTCCAGGCTTTAGTGAACGATGTGCTCAGGGACTTCCTCAACCGGTTTGTGTTTGTCTACCTCGACGATATTCTGATATACTCCTCGACTCTTCAGGAACATCGTCTCCACGTCCGTCAGGTTCTTCAGCGCCTTCTGGAGAACCAGCTCTTCATCAAGTCCGAGAAGTGTGAATTTCATGTTACCTCCGTGCAGTTCCTTGGGTTTATCATTGAGGAGGGTCAGATTCGCAAGGACTCGGAGAAGGTTAGAGCGGTCGCCGAGTGGCCGGTGCCCCATAACCGGAAGAAGCTCCAGCAGTTCCTCGGTTTTGCAAATTTTTACCGTCGGTTCATTCGGAACTTCAGCCAGACGGCGTCACCTCTAACCAGACTCACTTCCTCAAAGGTGACTTTTTCCTGGTCCCCCGAGGCCAACCGTGCGTTTAACACCCTCAAGGAACTGTTCACTTCAGCCCCCAGACTTCTCGTTCCCTGTGGTGCGTATAGACACCGTTTTGGTCCCTGTTTTCTCCACAGTGCGGTTCACGGGGGTATCAAAGGTGAGGGGAACCTCGTCCATGTTGGTGATGTGCTCTGGCAGGATCTTCTTTTCAGTGATCTTGTTTTTGCAGTATGCGCGGAAAATGACCAGCTTTTCTTCGTAATCTTTTGGCAGTTGCTGCGAGATGGTAGTTTGTGTGCGGATAGAGAGATTACACCGCGTTCCACATTATTATGCAAATTACACTTTGCTCAGATTTTCCTAAATAGTAATGCACAGTCAGTCAGTATCATTTTCAAGTCATCAACTGTTAGAGTATAAGTCAAATTCTATTGAACAAACCTCCTAATGATAACAGTATTTTTTTCAAAAATAAAAAACTCAAAATGCAGTGTTCCAAATTATTATGCAGAATTTCAGAGTTTCAAGATATTTTAAAGGTTGTAAAGAACAAAAAATTGTCATTTGTTGAATTTGCAGCATTAGGAAGTCATATTTACTGAAATCAAGAATAGTTTGAATCAAAAACATCTTAACAGGTCAAGTTACATGTTAACATAGGACCCCTTCTTTGATATCAACTTCACAATTCTTGCATCCATTGAACTCATCCATTGAACTCCATTGAACTTAGTTTTTGCTTTAATGTTTGCAGGATGCCATAATAGCCTCCCAGAGCACCTGCTTGGATGTGAACTGCCTTCCACCCACATAGATCTTTTGCTTGATGATGCTCCAAAGGTTAAGGTCAACATGAGAAAATTCAAATGGCACCCATGGTGCCAAATGTGCCCAAATGTCCATTTTGGAGACCTCGCCTAAACTGCCCTTTACTAAAAATGCTCTAATTTTGTTCTGCTTCACTTTTTCAAATTAAAACTTTGCAGAGAGACTGGTCACATATTGTGCTACCACTGGAAGAGGCATAGGGCAGGCTGATGCATCATTCCAAAGAGATAATAATCCTGAAAGTGCTTTCTTTTTTTAGGCGAACCTAAACCTCTAATTTGCGCTGTGTGCCATCTTCATTTACTTTCAAACAGTAACATATAGTGGTATTAACACATACTGTTTATTTTAAAACCAAAATTATTAAAATAGACCTTGTGGTTGCAGAGATACACCCTTTTTAGTTTGGGTATGCAATTAAGTCAGTTTATTTAAAAAATGACTTAGGGCTTATGGGGTTAACCCTCTAACCCTCTGAGGTCTTTTCTTGATTTGTTGCGTATTTTCCCCTTTAACGATATGTATAAACATCATATTTATTTTAAATTCTTCAAATCTCTTGTGGAACCTTTACTCATGTGAACCAAATTGTTTAGCTGCTTGAAAAGGGTTTACCAAAGTCTTGTGTGCACAAGTAGTGCAATATAAATGGATAAATAGTATAGATGTGTAATAAATGTCTTAAAAAAAGGTACCTTGTAGTATTCTAATGCTTTGTGTGTTGAACATTAAAACGTGTGCAACACTGACTTTATAAGGATGGATAAAGAGAGGGAAGTATACTTCTGTTTTGCAATACAGTTGAATAGTTGAGTCAAAATAATTAAAACAAAGCATCTGAGCCCAGAAGGTCAAGAGGAGCTCGGCTTCGCATCATCTTTTGTCCTCGTGGGTTAATACCTGACCACCTGCCGTACTGGTCCTCCAATCCGCACTGGACTGGATCCAGTGGCTTCCCCCGCGTCACACAGTTACATCACACACCGGGATGTTAAGTAGTTTCAGAGAGGAGATTTATTTGTTGGACACTGCATTCCACAGCACACCGTCTGGACAGAAGCTGATCAAACATTCCTAAAACACGGGAACATCGGATTTGAATGCACGTTATGGAAATGTTCATCACGGGAGGAGGAGGAAGAGGAGGAGGAAGAGGAGGAGGAGGAGGAAGAGGAGGAGGAAGAAGAGGGAGGAGGAGGAAGAAGAAGAAGAGGAGGAGGAAGAGGAGGAGGCCGTTACGTCATGGAGAAACTGTTGGACATTTAGTTGGAACGTAAATAACTTTTGTTACATTTAGCACACCATTGACACACAGATCAAACGTGTACGACAGATATCTATTTAAACCTCTTCATTAAACACAAATCATGTAAAGCACTCCACACATTATGAACGTTGGTGATAAGGCAGGTAAAGCAAATATATATATCTTTTTTTAATAGCAATTCTTTTCTTGTGCTCAGCAGCCGGATTTCGACTTTTCATCTGTTTCTGATTGGCTTCGTGCTTTTGAGAAATCTAAAGAGACGGCCGCCAGAAAGGTAACAATCCAAATAAAGCCCAGAGCGGGACGAGCACATTAAAATGTCCAAGACACAAACACACACATGTAAACACTGTTCATGCAGTCTCTGATTCAAAACAACAACAACAAACAAAAGCGTTTCTCTGGACGAGCCTCTGGCTGCAGGTCAGCAACGCTTTGAATCAGCTTTTTGAAAGCAGATGTTCTTTGTGCATTTCCCCCAAAACAAAGTAAAATAAAACGTCGTACAATACAAACACCTGGTGAACATGGTTAAAACATGGTTAAAACATGGTTAAAACATGGTTAGAACACACCCAGCCTGTACACCTGTACACTGATGCAGTAGAAGTATGTCAAGGACGTTCCAGGTATTGAACCGTTAGGCACTAGAAGGTGTTTCAGTGTGACTTGGACCACCTTTCTTCCTCCGGACTGATCCACAACAAACCCCAAATCTGATCTGAGATCAAAATCACGTTCCAAAAAACACTGTGTGTGTTTCTTTAACTGAGGTTACTGGCTATTAATGCTGTACATGTTTATGTTGTCGTGTGTGTGTGTGTGTGTGTGTGTGTGTGTTCCTATCTCCTGTCACGTACCTTGTGTAACTTCAACACTTTACCAAGAACATCCGTCATGGTTCACATTGTGCAGATCTTCATTTACAGAAAAAGCGAGATATTCAAAACATGCATTTCCACCAAATGGACCGGCAAAATATGAAAATATATCATATTCAGTCTAAGAGCTCAATATCGTATCTAAAATAAAGGTAATATCAATAATTAGACATTTTTTTGTTTGGTTCACTCACACTGAAGACTGGAGATTAAACTAAACGATCCACATGTAATAGTTCTAATAGTGTCCACTTTACAACAGTAAACAGCAGAATATGTTCAATATTCAATAAGCATGATGTTGACGATGAGAGGGTGAATCTGAGGAACATGAGGGTGAATCTGAGGAACATGAGGGTGAATCTGAGGAACATGAGGGTGAATCTGAGGAACATGCCGGTACTGTGATCCATCCCCAGTTCTCCTGACCGCGGGAGTCTTTCCTGCTGTGTTCAGGGGGAGCTGGTCTGGACGCGCTGGCCCTGGATCAGTGTCGTCAGCGGGGCTCTAGGTGTGGTGATGCTGGGGAGACAGACGGCTGATCCCAGGTCAGATGTCCATGTCCATGGGGCTCTGGGTGTGGTGATGCTGGGGAGACAGACGGCTGATCCCAGGTCAGATGTCCATGTCCACGGGGCTCTAGGTGTGGTGATGCTGGGGAGACAGACGGCTGATCCCAGGTCAGATGTCCATGTCCATGGGGCTCTGGGTGTGGTGATGCTGGGGAGACAGACGGCTGATCCCAGGTCAGATGTCCATGTCCACGGGCCGGACGTCGCCGGTGTTGTTCTCCCTGACCCAGAGCTCCCGGTCTTTAGCCGGGTCCACGCTCTGCAGCAGCTGGTCCACCGGCTCCACCGTCTACACACAGACAGACACACAACCACACACACACGTACACACACATACACACACACACACACACACACACACACACACACATATACACACACATATACACACACACACACACACACACACACACACACACACACACACACACACACACACACACATATACACACACACACATATACACACACACACACACACACACACACACACACACACACACACACACACACACACACACACACACACACACACACACATATACACACACACACACACACACACACACAAAAAAACACACACACACACACACACACACACACACACACACACACACACATATACACACACACACACACACACACACACAAAAACACACACACACACACACACACACAGACACACACACACACACACACACATATTCTCATCAGTTCACCAGTGAGTCAGGATGGGTTGGGAGTTCCCATCCAGGCGTTCCCGAGATAATATAATAATAATAATAATAATAATAATAATAAACACAGGAACAGGACTAGACACAGGAACAGGACTAGACACAGGAACAGGACTAGACACAGGAACAGGACTAAACACAGGAACAGGACTAAACACAGGAACAGGACTAGACACAGGAACAGGACTAGACACAGGAACAGGACTAGACACAGGAACAGGACTAAACACAGGAACAGGACTAGACACAGGAACAGGACTAAACACAGGAACAGGACTAGACACAGGAACAGGACTAAACACAGGAACAGGACTAAACACAGGAACAGGACTAAACACAGGAACAGGACTAAACACAGGAACAGGACTAAACACAGGAACAGGACTAGACACAGGAACAGGACTAAACACAGGAACAGGACTAGACACAGGAACAGGACTAAACACAGGAACAGGACTAAACACAGGAACAGGACTAGACACAGGAACAGGACTAGACACAGGAACAGGACTAAACACAGGAACAGGACTAAACACAGGAACAGGACTAGACACAGGAACAGGACTAAACACAGGAACAGGACTAGACACAGGAACAGGACTAGACACATGAACAGGACTAAACACAGGAACAGGACTAAACACAGGAACAGGACTAGACACAGGAACAGGACTAAACACAGGAACAGGACTAGACACAGGAACAGGACTAGACACATGAACAGGACTAGACACAGGAACAGGACTAAACACAGGAACAGGACTAAACACAGGAACAGGACTAGACACAGGAACAGGACTAAACACAGGAACAGGACTAAACACAGGAACAGGACTAAACACAGGAACAGGACTAGACACAGGAACAGGACTAAACACAGGAACAGGACTAGACACATGAACAGGACTAGACACAGGAACAGGACTAAACACAGGAACAGGACTAAACACAGGAACAGGACTAGACACAGGAACAGGACTAAACACAGGAACAGGACTAGACACAGGAACAGGACTAGACACAGGAACAGGACTAGACACAGGAACAGGACTAAACACAGGAACAGGACTAAACACAGGAACAGGACTAGACACAGGAACAGGACTAAACACAGGAACAGGACTAGACACATGAACAGGACTAAACACAGGAACAGGACTAAACACAGGAACAGGACTAGACACAGGAACAGGACTAAACACAGGAACAGGACTAGACACAGGAACATGACTAGACACAGGAACAGGACTAGACACAGGAACAGGACTAGACACAGGAACAGGACTAAACACAGGAACAGGACTAAACACAGGAACAGGACTAAACACAGGAACAGGACTAGACACAGGAACAGGACTAAACACAGGAACAGGACTAGACACAGGAACAGGACTAGACACATGAACAGGACTAAACACAGGAACAGGACTAAACACAGGAACAGGACTAGACACAGGAACAGGACTAAACACAGGAACAGGACTAGACACAGGAACAGGACTAGACACATGAACAGGACTAGACACAGGAACAGGACTAAACACAGGAACAGGACTAAACACAGGAACAGGACTAGACACAGGAACAGGACTAAACACAGGAACAGGACTAAACACAGGAACAGGACTAGACACAGGAACAGGACTAAACACAGGAACAGGACTAGACACATGAACAGGACTAGACACAGGAACAGGACTAAACACAGGAACAGGACTAAACACAGGAACAGGACTAGACACAGGAACAGGACTAAACACAGGAACAGGACTAGACACAGGAACAGGACTAGACACAGGAACAGGACTAAACACAGGAACAGGACTAGACACAGGAACAGGACTAAACACAGGAACAGGACTAAACACAGGAACAGGACTAGACACAGGAACAGGACTAAACACAGGAACAGGACTAGACACAGGAACAGGACTAGACACATGAACAGGACTAGACACAGGAACAGGACTAAACACAGGAACAGGACTAAACACAGGAACAGGACTAGACACAGGAACAGGACTAAACACAGGAACAGGACTAAACACAGGAACAGGACTAAACACAGGAACAGGACTAGACACAGGAACAGGACTAAACACAGGAACAGGACTAGACACATGAACAGGACTAGACACAGGAACAGGACTAAACACAGGAACAGGACTAAACACAGGAACAGGACTAGACACATGAACAGGACTAGACACAGGAACAGGACTAAACACAGGAACAGGACTAAACACAGGAACAGGACTAGACACAGGAACAGGACTAAACACAGGAACAGGACTAGACACAGGAACAGGACTAAACACAGGAACAGGACTAGACACAGGAACAGGACTAAACACAGGAACAGGACTAGACACAGGAACAGGACTAAACACAGGAACAGGACTAGACACAGGAACAGGACTAGACACAGGAACATGACTAGACACAGGAACAGGACTAAACACAGGAACAGGACTAGACACAGGAACAGGACTAGACACAGGAACAGGACTAAACACAGGAACAGGACTAGACACAGGAACAGGACTAAACACAGGAACAGGACTAGACACAGGAACAGGACTAAACACAGGAACAGGACTAGACACAGGAACAGGACTAGACACAGGAACAGGACTAGACACAGGAACAGGACTAAACACAGGAACAGGACTAGACACATGAACAGGACTAGACACAGGAACAGGACTAAACACAGGAACAGGACTAGACACAGGAACAGGACTAAACACAGGAACAGGACTAGACACAGGAACAGGACTAAACACAGGAACAGGACTAGACACAGGAACAGGACTAAACACAGGAACAGGACTAGACACAGGAACAGGACTAAACACAGGAACAGGACTAGACACATGAACAGGACTAGACACAGGAACAGGACTAAACACAGGAACAGGACTAGACACAGGAACAGGACTAAACACAGGAACAGGACTAGACACAGGAACAGGACTAAACACAGGAACAGGACTAGACACAGGAACAGGACTAGACACAGGAACAGGACTAAACACAGGAACAGGACTAGACACAGGAACAGGACTAGACACAGGAACAGGACTAAACACAGGAACAGGACTAGACACAGGAACAGGACTAGACACAGGAACAGGACTAGACACAGGAACAGGACTAGACACAGGAACAGGACTAAACACAGGAACAGGACTAGACACAGGAACAGGACTAAACACAGGAACAGGACTAGACACAGGAACAGGACTAAACACAGGAACAGGACTCACGCTCTGGTTGAACATGTCCGTCTCGTGTCTCAGGGTCGTGTACTGACGCAGATGCTGCTGGATCCACTCGACCCGCTCCACCTCCAGCCTCTCCAGCTCCTGAGGGAGGAAGAGGACGAGGAAGAGGAGGAACACCGTGAAGGAAGAGGAAGAGGAGGAACTCGGTGAAGGAAGAGGAGCAACACGGTGAAGGAAGAGGAAGAGGAGGAACACGGTGAAGGAAGAGGGGGAACACGGTGAAGGAAGAGGAAGAGGAGGAACACGGTGAAGGAAGAGGAAGAGGAGGAACACGGTGAAGGAAGAGGAAGAGGAGGAACACAGTGAAGGACGAGGAAGAGGAGGAACACGGTGAAGGAAGAGGAAGAGGAGGAACACGGTGAAGGAAGAGGGGGAACACGGTGAAGGAAGAGGAGGAACACGGTGAAGGACGAGGAAGAGGAGGAACACAGTGAAGGAAGAGGAGGAACACGGTGAAGGAAGAGGAAGAGGAGGAACACGGTGAAGGAAGAGGAAGAGGAGGAACACGGTGAAGGAAGAGGAAGAGGAGGAACACGGTGAAGGAAGAGGAGGAACACAGTGAAGGACGAGGAAGAGGAGGAACACGGTGAAGGAAGAGGAAGAGGAGGAACACGGTGAAGGAAGAGGAAGAGGAGGAACACAGTGAAGGAAGAGGAAGAGGAGGAACACAGTGAAGGAAGAGGAGGAACACGGTGAAGGAAGAGGAAGAGGAGGAACACGGTGAAGGAAGAGGAAGAGGAGGAACACGGTGAAGGAAGAGGAAGAGGAGGAACACGGTGAAGGAAGAGGAGGAACACGGTGAAGGAAGAGGAAGAGGAGGAACACGGTGAAGGAAGAGGAGGAACATGGTGAAGGAAGAGGAAGAGGAGGAACACGGTGAAAAGAGGAAGAGGAGGAACATGGTGAAGGAAGAGGAAGAGGAGGAACATGGTGAAGGAAGAGGAAGAGGAGGAACATGGTGAAGGAAGAGGAAGAGGAGGAACACGGTGAAGGAAGAGGAAGAGGAGGAACACAGTGAAGGAAGAGGAAGAGGAGGAACATGGTGAAGGAAGAGGAAGAGGAGGAACACGGTGAAGGAAGAGGAAGAGGAGGAACACAGTGAAGGAAGAGGAAGAGGAGGAACATGGTGAAGGAAGAGGAAGAGGAGGAACACGGTGAAGGAAGAGGAAGAGGAGGAACACGTAGCTTTGATCCTCCTGATATATTTGCACTAATAATAATATTAAGAAGCAAAATGAACACAAGTGTTCTCATCACATTGATCAACACCGATACATACAAACATTTCTAATTATTGTTTTTTTTAGATGGATATTTGTATTGCTTGTTATATTTCATCTTATTATATTATACTATAATTATATTATATTATTTGATTTGATTTGTTTTTTAAATATTAATGAAATCATTTCACACGATTGTACTTTTATAACCGGAGTTAAAATGAATACTTTGAATCTTGATAAAAGGGCAACAATGCAAACATTAAATATATAAGAACCTTTAACGCACATTTGATGAAGGTGATCAAATCCAGAAATGATCATAAATTCACGTTACATGAAATACTTCATGCTTTACATTCCAGAACAACTCATATTTTCCCACAATAACTCATTTACACATGAGCAGTGTTCCCTGTCATGAGTAGTTGTGAGAAGTAAAAAGTATGAAATCTACTGTAATAACCACATTTCTAAGCTGACAGCATCATCCTGTGTGTTAGTTATATATTCCATAAAGAAAAGCTCAGACAGGACTCTCACCATGCTGGTCGTCACC